>JAGSMP010000908.1:0-127897 GCA_029286625.1 Parnassius orleans | reverse complement strand
CAAACAGGCCCCAGTCCCCGCGGCCCCGCTATTCCTGGCTACAGTGGCGACCATGGTAACGGCGGGGCAGGGGTGCTAAATCTCGGTGGAGTTCGGTTGCCATCTACGACGACTCGACCTCAACGGCATATAACGCACGTACCCTGAGGACTGACGAAGATCCTGGAGCTGGAAGAGATAGATAAGTTGCTGGAATATAATAGGACTATCCGAGGTCCGAAGAGGAGGACACGGTAATCCTCGAATCCGGCAACTTATTCTATCACCGGGAGGCGACCATCTGTCCCAAGGAGGTGTCGGATTATCGTCCACAAGTCTCTCGTTAACAACGTTGTAAAGATCGGAGTGTGTCGACGAGGTTGCGTACCTTATACTCAGAATCACCAAACGGTATTCGCTGAAGGTCATACAGGTTTACGCACCAACCTCAGCACCCCGATGAGGAGGTGGAGAAATGTATGAAGATATCTCTAGAGCCATGCATTCCTCTAAAACCCACTATACGGTGTTAATGGGAGACTTCAACAAACTAGGCACAAGAGAGCGGTGAGCTGAAAGTAAAATTCGGAAAGTAGAGCAACGGAACCCAAGGGGCCAACAATACTTTATGGAGAAAGAGGACTCTTTATGATGAACTCTTTCTTCAAAAGCGGCCCCACAGTGGACCTGGTCGAGCCCCGACGGTTCGACAAAAATGATATTGACTTCATTATGACGACCAGACGACAACTGTTCAGTGATGTCTCAGTGGTCGCGAGGTGAAAACTGGCAGCGATCACCGAATGGTGGAGACACTGAACCTAAACGTTAAGTTGGAGAGGTCACGTCTAATGAAGTCAACTTTAAGTCGGTGCGAGTCTAATAAATTCCATAATTGCTCCCGAGAGACAGTGGTTATTCGTGGGCATTTCCTCATTGAAAAATACTACCGACCACTGAAGTACTGCTGGTGATCGCGAAATCAATTGAATAGAATAAAATAGAATATTTTTTGTTCAATATACATTAAATAATTTTATAAAGAAGCCATTTTACTTTTACCACTGGTTCGGAAAAAAACCTCTTCTATAAAGTTCTTCCAGTGTAAAAACCTAGCGTGTTAGTACGGAACAAACCTTATTAATATTAAACGGACGAATTAAACAGAATATTAATATTAAACGGACAATATAGTATTATAATTTCCGATTCTACATTGGGTTTTAAGCACAAGGCAACACAATTTTAAGATCGTTTTTCAGTCTGAACGCAGCCATAAACCTGCGGGATATGGCCACTACGCGCTACTCCGAGCTCTTTTGACCAGCCCCTGGATTCGTGGTTGCAGAGAGATTGTAGCGGTAAGTCGTCAAACCCGACAAATATTTCTTTTTCAAAGTAAATTAAACAATACGAACACAGGCTGTACAAACTACTTACAAAACTTATTTCAGAAAGAGCTTGGAAGCGACAACCTCATACCCATGGGTTATGTTCAAACATGTAATCATTTATATTATCAGAACCCTTTTTATACAGTTTTTGTTTAATGAAATATTTAAACTTGGTAATAGTGAGACCTTGTATATTCTCCGGGGCTTTGTTGTAATAGCATACACAATGCCCCATGAATGTAGTACTGACTCGTTGGAGTCGGGAAACTGGAGTCAATAGCTTGTATTTGTTCCTGGTGTTTACAGTGTATATTATCACGTTTCTTTTATATTTTTAATTACTTCGAGAACGTCATGCTGAAAAATTCCTTTCCTTTTTACTCAGATCGGAGACGGGAGCAACGTCATAGATTCGAGATATTTGGTAATATCATCATCATCTAAAGTGAAAGGTAAAGGGCTGTGATGATCATTACATTACATTAAAATTCACTGCTGAACACAGGCCTCCCAAAAGAATGCTTACAAAGCAAGGTCCTGAGCCACCTGCATCCATCGACTTCCTGCATGTCTTACCAGGTCGCCACTCCTCTAGTAGAGCCACCCTACACTTCGCCTACCGAAATACGATGCTGCCATCGAACCTTTCTTCCCCATCATTTGTCAGTTCTTCGGTATATGACCGGTCATTTCCACTTCAGCTTACTAATCCGTTGGGCTATGTCAGTTACTCTGGTTATACTGCGGCTATCCTTATCTCTAAGTATGTCACACAGAGAAAACACGAGCATAGCCCTCTCCATAGCTTGCTAAGCGACCTTGAGCTTCCTCATACGACCAGCAAAATGTGGTGAACCAAATATGGTGATTATGCTAAAAGAAGACAACTAAGTAGAATATCAAGAAGATCTTGAAGGTGATAAATATAAAATGTAATGTAATGAGCACTTCTTTAATCTTCAACTCTTGTATATAAAGATACCTCGGTGATAAAATTTTGCATTTAAATATATGCAAATTTTCAACATAAAAATAAAATTACTCAAATTTTAGGAAGCGTGGAAATGGTTTTGTCAATTTCAACTGGAAAAACTAAATCGGTAAAGTGTTGAATTATTTAAAAGTAAAATGAATTTTCATGGAATTTTGAATTAAACTACTTTTACGGATTATATCGCGTTTAATTACACAGTTAGTTCATTCTGCGTAGATCGGACCAAAATTAATAATTAAAAAGCTGAAGGTACTCTGGATTAACGACATTGGGACGTCAATCACCTCAGTCCCCGTGACCATGGGTGCTTTAAAGCACCGGAGGCGTCAGGAATTAATAAAATAAGTTAATTAAACGCGATATAATCCGTAAAGTAGTTTGGTTCAAATTCTGGTCATTACTGAAATAATTCATCGCTGCCATTTGAGCGCACCGGTGTAAATGGACCTCACCGCTCAAATTTCCAGTATTTATTTTATGTTAAATGCATGTTCTTCTGGTGGCACCACCACAGTTCTCATCAGACCATGGCCTTAGTACGAATGCGCTATACTTAAGTTATAAAACATGGCAGTACTCTAGGTAAGTGAGGACCCACATGCTTTAGGTGTTCAATACTAAGTCTGTCATGGCCAGGAGACTGCCAGCGACATAGAACCTAACAATTGACATCCTTCGCTGTAAATCAGTTCCAATCTCACAGCCACACGTACCCCAATCTCCTATGGCATGATGGCCCCAACGGTGAGAATCTGCTGTAAAATGCTCTAAACATATCTGCTATAATAGCGATCATTAATACCATTAACGCTCACTGGTAGGTGGGTTTACTATTTAAATTATTGGTCGATTTCCAAAATTACGAAACTCATTTTCGCGTGCTGAGTATAGCCAAGATGTCCATTTTATTTGTTCACTGTGGTTCTGACACCACTTTGCATGCTGACAAACAACAAACCGACTCCCGTGCATTTTCCTCATAGACACTACCATTTTGGCTTTCCCCACAAACCCACATTAAAACTTCGACCTGGCCTCTATGGGCATCGCGGCCATATCTGTTCCACCAACCACAGGCCGCCTGCCAATGCGCGATCTTACAGTGTTGGATTCGGTGGCAACCACAGATAAAGCGTTTACAATTTCTTTATATAATTTATCGATAAGTAATTTGATCAATACTTACAAACACAATCACTGAAAGAAATTCTTCGGGAAAATCAGAGGCTTAATTTTTCATTACATAATTTTGTATATGTCGATCTCCTCCGGCTCTATCTCCCCAAAGAATCTCGTTTGTAACTTACATAAAAAATCCAACTTTGGTTTGACAATATCCAAGTTGCATTCAATTACTAAAGGATAATGGTCAGACCAGTAGACATCATAATTAACATAAACATTTAAAACAGACGATACAGCAGATTTCGTCGCCACACAGTGATCAAGCCACCTTCTCGACCCGTGGACTTCACTTATAAAGTATTGTGTGCGAACTTACCTAATTGTGTACATCTACCATGACCACTCTTGTTCGTCACAAAAACACATCAACTCGTCATAAAACCGCTCATTCGGATGGGCGTTAAAGTCCTGAGATATCGATTCTACATTACTACTATTAATAATAGCATTACCCGAACTGGTAATCAGTAAATTCCGTAAGATTTACCATTTTATCTGTAGGCATGTACACTAAATACTAAATGGACCTATCTTGTACTATTTGTATGCCACATATTCGTGGATTATCACAGCCATGACAAAGCATTTTGAGCTACTTTTGTTCAAAGCAGCCCAACGCCATAAGGCCGGCCAAGAAACCATGCCCGCCATGAATCCATTGCAGATGTGCCCGTGCTGCCGAAACGCTTATCAATCCCATGAAAGAGCTGAATGTCGTGTCAAATAACCAAGTTTCTTGAGTGCTATCACACTCGCCGACTGACACAAAACCTGACATCGTCAACTGAGCGTTTTAGTTATGAAGTTAGTTATAGAAGAGACATCAAAAGTAACGGTAGGGACTTGTATTAAGAGATTTTGATGTTAGAACTTAATCACTTTAACTTTCAGATACTATTTTATTACTTTATCGGAATGTGTGCAATCACCTACTGAAAACCTGTTCCAAATTTCTTTACATTAGACGTTGTTCCCGTCTCCGATCTGAGTAAAAGGAAAGGAATTTTCAGCATGACGTTCTCGAAGTAATTAAAATATAAAAGAAACGATAATATACACTGTAAACACCAGGAACAACAAGCTATTGACTCAGTTTCCTGACTCAACGAGTCAGTATTACATTCATGGGGCATTGTGTATGCTATTACAACAAAGCCCCGGAGAATATACAAGGTCTCACTATTACCAAGTTTAAATATTTCATTAAACAAAACTGGTAAAAGGGTTCTGATAATATAAATGATTACATGTTTGAACATAACCCATGGGTATGAGGTTGTCGCTTCCAGTTTTTTCTGAAATAAGTTTTGTAAGTAGTTTGTACAGCCTGTGTTCGTATTGTTTAATTTACTTTGAAAAGAAATATTTGTCGGGTTTGACGACTTACCGCTACAATCTCTGCTGCAACCACGAACCAGGGGCTGGTCAAAGAGCTCGAGAGTAGCGTAGTGGCCATATCCCGCAGGTTTATGGCTGCGTTCAGACTGAAAAACGATCTTAAAATTGTGTTGCCTTGTGCTTAAAACCCAATGTAGAATCGGAAATTATAATACTATATTGTCCGTTTAATATTAATATTCTGTTTAATTCGTCCGTTTAATATTAATAAGGTTTGTTCCGTACTAACACGCTAGGTTTTTACACTGGAAGAACTTTATAGAAGAGGTTTTTTTCCGAACCAGTGGTAAAAGTAAAAAATGGCTTTCTATAAAAATTACTTGTAATGTATATTGAATAAAAAAATATTCTATTTTATTCTATTCAATTGATTTTCGCGATCACCAGCAGTACTTCAGTGGTCGGTGTAGGTATTTTTTCAATGAGGAAATGCCCACGAATAACCGTCTCGCGGGAGCAATTATGGAATTTATTAGACTCGCACCGACTTAAACCCTATAGTATCACCGAAGCATCATATTAGCAGGGCCACGGAATGCATTACGACACATCTGTAAACTCACTAGCATCAGCCGTCTCTCTGGCGGCCTCGAAGAGACACCACGATCCTCCCATTGTCAGGTAAGGCACGGTGGAACATAAGATGTGCCACTTACATGGCTTCCGTATTCACCAGTACAATGGATTTTATACTATATTGTTTTTGACATTTGAGAGGCAAATTTTTAGTCGTATAGACTTATTTTTTATACACACTGCAAATGCTGTCTAGCTCGGTTTTTAAAATGTTCTCGTGTTCTTTCTTGTTACAGCATCATAATCCTGACTGTCGTAACAGTGTTATTTTTAAAAGTAAATTATATAAATACTAGCTTGCCTTTTTTTTTTTTTTTGCGGATGGAAAATCATCTAATGACGCCTTTCGCTGTGGGTGAGCAGAAGGGGAGTGTCAGACTTTTGACTAAAACCATCCATGTCCTTCAGTGCCACGTTCCGGGCCACTGGTATCTCTTTCGAACAGCCCGCAGCGGCAGGCAATCGGCCCTTGCGGGCCCCTTCACGCTGCTGACGCTCTTTCGAGGCGCGCGTGGAACAAAACGCGCCGTCGACACGGCCTGTCGTCGTTGAACGGACGGACGGCGAGCTACCATTGTCGCCGTCGACGGGTCACGCCTACGGTGGTCAGGGAGTTACGACAGCCCCCGACGCCGGGGCGTCTCCCGCGGCAGCGGGAAGAAGCTGTTGCTCTTTCCTTCTCGCTCCGCCACCTCCATGCTAACATCACTGCTTCGCAGAAGGTGGTGACGGCATCCCATTCCGTCTCCGGGCCATGGCTTCGACCAGGGCCGGACGCGAGTCGCCACCGCCTATCGCCGCTACGAGTACACGGCGGTGCTCCATGAAGCAGGCGCACCTCCAGTGTGCTCCACCGTAATCCTGGGTCGATCCTCACCAGTGGGAGCACAGGCGTTTCCTCCGCCGATTCGGTGCAGGAACCTCCCAGGCTGCACCGTGTGGTGAGGACCTGCGTCAGGCGGAAGGTGAGGACGTGGCGTCTCGGCCACTCCTCAGAGGGTCTTATCGCCGCTATAGTGGCGTGCCCCGCCAGGGTTGCGACGGTCGCTCTCTCCATGTCGCCATGAGATCATGCCGAAGTCTGTCCGCTGCGCGACGACTTGCCGCGGCGGCGGGTTTCCCCGGCATCAGTGCCTCCGCGCCATTCGTGCGGAAGCGCGAGACCTCCAGAATCCAGCAGGGAGTATCGCCGCCTCGCGGGAGATCGTGCGGTAGCCGCGAACCATCTTTACGGCTAAATACTAGCTTGCCTGACTAACAATGTTCTGTCTATTCTAGTAGGGGAAGCGATGAGCTTAATACCGAATTTACTCCGGACTTTACACAGTGTAGTGAATTTTATTTGTTTACTCAAACACAGCGCCACCTACTACAATTAAGTAAATATACTGTGTGAATCAACATATTCTGTGACCTCAATTGGTCAAGTCATTCAGAAGTTACTCGATCTAAAACTTAATTTTCATCCTTTTCTACACACTGATATCACAAAAAACCGTATTTAAAAAAAAATAGGTCTCCTTTTCATTCGAGTGTAAAAAGATTAATATACAATATTAATATAGGTCAACAGAAAATGAGAAATCATGGAACGTGCTTTTTACAGGCGATGGTTGATGTTGGCTGTTTGTTCAATAAAATTTAATTAAAAAGCTTACGGAAAAGACTAGAGATGTGAATTTTCACGTTTAAACTAATGAAGCGTCTTCACAATATTGAAATTATTATTTTATTTAACAGTATTTTAAAATAAAGATACAATATTGGGCTTTAAGTGACACAAAGGGAACCGCCACCAGGTTTATAACCGGATGTACTCGTAATATACATCCATTCCATACATCATATTTTTCAACTTATTTTAATAAATGCTCGGCGGATAGGGAAAACGTCTTGCTAAAGCCTGAATGTCCGCCAACACAAGGCAGAAGCGGCGGTCTAATTAAATAAAGTATAAACATTTGTTAAGTAAAATATCTATTATAATTAAAAATTCTTTTGTCAAATGTTATTTCTTTTTTCTTAAATCTTTGCCGTTTCGAAATCAGGTTCTTCTGGTCCGAGAAGAAATTACGAAAGAAATTCCGCAGGCATCATCTTTTTTGTCATATTTTACAATTATAATAACATTAAACAAGATCCCTTATTGAATAAAACTATTTTTACGGATTTCATCGCGTTTAATTTTACTAATTTTGATTCTTGTCGTTTGGTGCTTTACAGCACCCATGGTCACTGGGGACTGAGGTGTTTGACGTCCCAATGTCATAGTTAGCCCAGCTACCTTCAGTTTTTTGAATATTAATTTTTGGTCCGATCTACGCAGAATGAGCTTACAGAATCTAGAAGTCTTGCAATGGTATGCTTGGGTTTGGATTTAATTTAGTTAATTATAGGATCCCAAGCAGATGGCAGCACCCATCCATCTTCTCTATTGAAATTAGGATGTTTTTTAATTTCAATAGCCTCGCGTATTATCCTTGGTAGGAATCGGTGTTCTTTTGCGAGGATTTGTGGTCTATCAAATCTGATGTAATGGCGGGAACGATCTTGAACATGTTCACAGACTGCAGACTTCCCAGAGCGTCGGTGCCTCACGTCAGCTATATGTTCTTTCACGCGGGTTTTAATGGATCGTTTTGTTTGTCCTATGTAAGAGAGACCACATTCACAATCAAGCTTGTACACCTGCATCTTGTAGAGGATATTACACTTGACGGATGGTAAAAATTGACTAATCTTCTTCGGCGGCTTGAAGTATGTTTTAATAGAAGCTCGCTTCAAAATGTAGCCAACCTTGTCTGTGACTCCTCTGACATAGGGTAGTACAGCAGGCACACGCTCGACTGTGGCCGGCTTCACTCGGTCACTGTGACGTAGGCGCGGGACCCGAAGCTTGTTGTCTTGCAATACTTGCTCGACGTGCTGAAGCTCGGCGGCCAGATGTTTTCTGTCACAGATCCCTCGTGTTCTCTGAAACAAAGATTTTTTCACGGTAGCTAACTGTGATGGATGATGGTGCGATTAACCATTTAAATATCGGTTGGTATGGGTCTTTTTCCTATACACAGTGTGACCAATAGTGTTATCAGGATTTCGGATGACTAAAACATCTAGGAAAGCTAAAGAATTGTTTGCCTATAATTCCATTGTAAATTGTATTTTAGAGTTTATAGAATTAAGGTGGTTTAAAAATGCAGTTACTTTGTCAGATGGTAAAATTGTGAAAGTTTCGTCTACGTACCGCTTGTAGAATCTTGGATATACAGGAGCAATAAGAAGGGCTTTCTCTTCAAAGTCCTCCATGAATATGTCGGCGACTATAGGAGATACAGGTGAGCCCATTGCTACACCATATACTTGCTTGTAGAACTCCTCCTTCCACAATAGATAGCCAGATGTAAGGAAGTGTTTTAATATTACTGCATATTCTGTAGGCATGTTGTATTCTTCTAGCTTCCTGGTTACAATTGAGATGCAGTCTTCAATAGGTAAGCATGTAAATAGTGACTGAACATCAAAACTGACCAACGTCGGGAAACGTCGGGAAATTAATTTTGATTAGTAAAATTAAACGCGATAAAATCCGTAAAAATAGTTTTATTCAATGTATAGTGTTCGCGTATATATAAGAAATCATTATGCAACTTTGCTTGTTTAATATGTTGGTTTTTGTTAAATTTTACTTTAATTAAAATTTTTATTATTTCTTAAGAGTATCTTTGCTAATATTGTCGTTAACATCTACACAACTCTATATTTTTTAACTCACAACACCTGGATATTTCGTCGCGATCTGATAACTAACAGAAAGCTTGCCTTTGTGTTAGAATAGTCTCAATGCACGCAGCTCGAAATTAGGATAAACTCAATGAAAGTATATGTCCGACTTTTAGTAAACAAAAGCTTCAAGAAAAATATCAGAGCGTTAAATTACGTACTAATGAAAAATAAAACAGAAATACATAATACAATATGCCATTAGTGCGTATTTTGTTCAAAACAGTATTTTTGCAACGTGGTAGATCCATGCTGCAGCCATATTATGGTTGTAACACGAATGGGTCGGCTCAACGGGGAAGGACCACGCTCTCACAGAATACCATAGTGTACCGAACCGGAGACGTTCGGACTGGAGTTAAGTTGAAAATATAAATGCTGATATACACTTTTTGTAGTTTTTAAAAATACGCGTAAATAAGGTTTCTACATTTATTTGAAAGTATCCGAAATTGAATGTGTTTTTATGGGCAACAACTGCAGCAGACGCGCGCTCATGTGTATACGAGTCAATGCACAGAGCTTTTGCCTACTATTTACTTCCATAATGACACGCTCATTACTACAATCGTAATACAAATGGTTTTAAGCGTGGTAGAGCCATGCTGCAGCTATATTAATTGTGTAGTTGTAGCACGAATGGGTCGGCTCGACCGGGGAAGGACCCAGAATACCAGCGTAAAATAGCAGCTTAACACTGCTGTGTTTCTTATGGTGAGTGTAGAGAACCGGAGACCCTTTTTACTGGAAAAAAGGCATTCCATCTTAGTCCTCCCGGGTGACAACGCATCTGCATTTTATTCTTTATTGACGATAGATGTAGATGTCTATGGGTCACAGCAACCACTTACCATCAGGTGGACTGTGTGCTCGTTTGTCACCCTATCCTATAAAAAAACTATCAGGTGGGGCGGGGGTTAGTCTACTCCTAATTCTTACATTTTACATTATCAGTAGGACTAGATTAACACCTATTCTGCTCTCCTGTCCGGCGAGCAGTTTGGCGAATGGCTCTGGGGGAGGGCGCAGGTCGTGTTGATCCCCAGGGCAAGTCTGAGGAGTTCTTCCTTCACGTCGTGGCCGCCTGTTATTTGGTCTAGTTCAATAGGAAACAGACAGAACAGAAACACTCAGACGATCCTCATTTTTATCTCTTTTTATCCCACCCCCTTTTTTCTATCTTAACCCAATCCAAGGTGTTAAGCGTACCGTGCCGATGGATGCGTGGCTGGGGGGGAGTCCAGTCGCAAACGGTGCCTCGAGACCAGGGCGATTCGGGTAGTATTTTAGCCCTTCCCCCGGCATGCGGGGTGATGCTCTGCCGGGGGTGACCGAATTTTTCCCTAGCTACTCGTGGGAATAAAATGGACGAAGATCGACATTTTGAAAAGATAAACTCTCCTTTAATGGAACTGACTGTAGGTCTTGAAGAAGCACTTTTAGCCTCACCAACACCCTGCAACCCTACGCCCTAACCTGGGACGAGCCGCGAAGTGGAGGGCACGTCTGCAGCCGAACCACAATCGGAAACGCACCAGGGAGGGAAAAGAATAAGTTCACTAGGCTTTACAAGCTTAGTGGGGCAGCACGGAAGAGGTACCGAAGGCTGATAACAGCTGAGATAGGAGCCGAAGAGGCCCTTCTCTCTGCCAAAAGCCCTGGGACGAAATCCCTCTGCCCAAACCTCCCACAGCTCCGAAGGCGAAAAAACGCAGTCGGTCTGAGGAGGAGTCCCCCAAAGACCAGCCCAGGAAATCTGTGAAGCTGGCAACGGGGGAGAAGAAGCTCAGCTTCAGGCCCGTAGCTGGCTCCGCGCGTGCAGGAATTCGCAACTCGAATCCTATGAACGTGGAGCAGATGCAGCTGGTCCACCGAGCACTAACGCAAGCTATTGCTAAGACGACCTGTGAAGCGAAGCCGGGAATGGGAACAAAACTTTCGGGTTTCACCCACAAGTCAAGTTGAATTCTGGTAACGTGCCTGAATAAGGCAGGCCAGGACTGGATTGTGGGTGAGATCGGAAAACTAAAACCCTGGCGAGAGGCAGAGCTCTTGATAATACCCGAGAGCGAACTGCCTAAGCCTCAACTGGGCATTACCTTTCTGCTCCGCAGCGAAGCAGACTCCCCAGAGGAGGCGGCTGTGCTGTTGAGGGCACAAAATGAAGGGCTCCATACTGAGCTCTGGAAAATCCTCCACCGTAGGGATGAGGAGAATGGGTTCTTAGTAACCTTTTCTCTGGACGACCCATCGGCGGAGTCTCTTCAGGCGGCGGGCGGCAGAGTCGTCCTTGGCTTTAAAATGATAGCTTTTAAGGTCAGGGGAGGCTCTGACGCGGCAATGGAGCCTGAATCGCCCCAGCTCCAATCCCCCCAGCCCTCCACCTCGAGGGGTGAGACTGGAACAACATCAGCGAGAGTGACTGTGACCCAAGGCACGAATCTCGCCTCGGTCCGAGGTGTCGGCCAGGGGTAAGGGGTGTCTCCACTGGTGTCGGCCAGGGGTAAGGGGAAGGGAGGTGGGAGCGGTAAACCAAAAGGTACGGCGGGGGTCAAGAGCGCCGGTAAAGGACATCTTCGTCCTAAGCAGGCAAAAACGACCCCTGCCCCCCACGCCTATAAATGGCTAATCTCAAGGGTAAGACGAGGGTCCTCCAGGCAAATCTTCACCATGCAGCAGCTGCTTCTGCCGTGGTGGAGGTTTGCTTCGCAGAGGACAACATCGACCTTGCCCTCATACAAGAGCCTTGGGTGGTCAACGGTCAAGTTCTGGGATTGTCGGCTGCCGGTAAGATCTTAGTCAATACTAAAGGCAGTAGACCCAGAGCTTGTAAAATCTACAATAAAAATATTGAACTTTTAGCTGTTCCAGAGTATTGCAATGACGACCTGGTTACAGCCTTTATAAATATTAAGGGATGCACAGGGGCCAGAGTAATCATTTGCTCAGCCTGTCTTCCCGGAGAGAACCTGCCATCGAATTAGAGCGAGTAGCGGAGTTCGCCCGTAAGCACAACGCCGAACTTGTTGTGGGATGTGATGCTAATGCTCACCACACAGCATGGAGAAGCACAAACATCAACGAAAGAGGTGAGTTACTTTTTGACTTTCTCATATCCAATCGCCTGGTAAGTTTAAACTTAGGGTGTACACTAACCTTTATAATGCGTGCTAGGAAAGAAGTGTTAGATATAACCTTTGCTACCAATAACATATCCAAGCGATTACTGACTGGCATGTTAGTAGTGAAAAGTCGATGTCTGATCACAGACACATTAAGTTTGTGATTAGGCATCACCAACTTACAAAACTGTTGCTTTCAGGGATCCAAAAGCGACCTCCTGGGATGTCTATAGAGATAGCCTAAGGAGGAATTTGGAAACGTTTCCTAAAAGCATAAAAACGATTGAAGGTCTGGAGTTAGCGGCGGAGACGGTAACCGCAGGTATCTGTGAAGCCTTCGAAGACAGTTGTCTAACTAACCGAGTATAATAAAGAAATTAGGGAAGCTAAGAGATCATCGTGGAGGAAGCTATGCGAGGAAGTTGAGTCTTTGCCTCGCAGTGCAAGACTACACAAAATGCTATCGAAAGCTAAACCTAATCAGATCGGGCTTCTTAAAAAGCCTGATAGTAACTTCACTAATAGTGAAATGGAAACACTGGAGCTCCTAGCGTCAACCCATTTCCGATGGTCACATATGACTCTGGCCTCGAACTCTTTCAGAGCCCTACGAAGGCCTTGTAATGAGGACTGGTGTAGGGCTACAAAGATAATAAGGCCAAACCTGGTGCAGTGGGCTGTTGACTCCTTTAAACCATATAAGACAAGTGGGGAGGATGGAATAATGCCCATCCATCTACAGAGGGGTATCGATATCCTTCTTCCTTATCTGGTAAAAATCTTCAGAGCAAGTTTTGCATGGGGATATATTCCAAAACGATGGACAATTGTCAAAGTTCTATTTATACCTAAGGTTGGTAGAAAGGACTACGCCTTACCAAAGTCCTTTAGACCTATAAGCCTTTCTTCCCTCCTTCTGAAGACATTGGAAAAGGTTATAGATATATATATTAGGGATGTAGCTCTAGCTACGAGACCTATACACTACAACCAGCATGCTTACCGCAGAGGCAAATCTACGGAAACAGCCCTGATAAGTGTTATTGACAGGGTCGAAAAAGCGCTGGAGGATAAAGAAATAGCTCTTTGTGCCTTTCTAGACATTGAGGGCGCCTTCGACAATAGCCCTACATCACTGCTAGTTGGGGGCCTGACATCTAAAAATGTTGACCCCACAACTATCCGGTGGGTGAAGTCGATGCTCTCAAACAGAAAGGCAAAAATAGAGCTGTTTCAAACTTCGGTTGAGATTGAACCTACAAGAGGCTGTCCACAAGCTGGTGTTTTGTTACCCCTCCTTTGGACTCTGGCGGATGACCAATTATTGTACAAGATGGCAGACCTTCGCATTGACACACTGGGTTATGCTGATGACCTTGTGATCATTGTGAGGGGTTTTTGCCAAAGTACTTTATCATCAATCATACAAAGAGCCCTAAACACCATAAACAACTGGTGCAGGGCTAACAGTTTATCGATTAATGCTGATAAAACTGTTATAATACCCCTTACCAAAAAGAGACGGTTGGACAATTTAGTCGCACCAAAACTTAATGGTAAAGAAGTACCGTTCTCCACTGAAGTTAAGTACTTGGGCGTAACAATCGACCAAAAACTAACGTGGAACTCTCACCTTAGCAATGTATGTCATAAGGCAAAGATTGCTTTAGGTACATGCAGTCGCATGGTCGGGAACAACTGGGGCTTGCGCCCCAGTATGATCCTATGGCTGTACAGCAGTAAAGTGAGGCCCACTCTTACCTACGCCTCCACTGTCTGGTGCAATAAGGCCAACTTAAAGACGACTGCGGACAGACTAAATAGTCTACAAAGGACTGCCTGCTTAATGGCAACTGGAGCGATGCGATCATCGTCTGGAGCGGCTCTTGATGCAATTCTAGGCCTAACGCCCCTTGATCTTTATTTAGACAAGGAGGCGAATGCTAGCTTGTATAGGATTAACGCTCAAGGCGGTTTGAGCTTGATTTCCTATAGATTGAGATCCATGCTCGACTCAATCAAGGAAACACGGGCCTTATGCATGATTTTAGATATCATGCATCCACTATATACTTTTAACAAAAAGTATACAGTGGAACTACTCTCCAGAGAAGACTGGCTGAATGGACAGGTCATCTGTGAGGACGGTAGCCTTATATGGTATATATTAGTATGGTATATGGCCTCAACGTAGGCTTTGGAATTTATGGGGAGAGACCCAAATTCAAACTTAGTATGAATTTGGGTAGATTCACCTCTATATTCCAAGCAGAAATTTTCGCCATACTTCAGTGTGCGGAAATCAATCTGCAAAAACACTACGTTAACCATATAATCTATATTAACTCTGATACTCAAGCAGCACTGCTAGAGCTGAGATCAAACTTGGTGAACTCGAAGCTAGTTGGAAACTGTGTGAACCGCCTAAACGCCTTGGGAGGTAATAACAAAGTAGTTTTAAGATGGGTTCCGGGTCATGCGGGTATTGCAGGCAATGAAACTGCCGACAAGCTCGCACGGGAGGGCTCAAACAGTACACAATTTGGACACGAGCCATTTTGTGGAACCTCAAAAAGCCGCGCCCGATTGACCCTGGAAACTCTTTACCACAATAAATTACTTAAGATCTGGTCTGATACACCAGGCTTAAAACATTCTTAAACCTTAATCCGGGCTTTCGGTCGTACTCACTTCCGAAGCCCTGGGATTAGGTAAAAATAAATTGCGCATTCTGGTAAGAGCCCTGACTGGATACTGTTGTCTTAAAAAGCATGTGGCGGCTCTGTCGTCGCGCCACAAGCGAAATACATCGAAGCCTAAATCGCGCTATCAAAGTTCCGAATTAAAAACAGTATATATACAATAGCTCCGAACTACCACTCGGAGCGTTGGCCACTCCCCGGGCGGAACACCTTGCCCGGCGGAAAATCTCCCCTTTTCCTTCCACCGGCCACAAGCACATGTCCATCCTGGGACTAAGCAACTCAAGGATGTGCCGTTTTGCTCCCTAGAGGAGGAAACGTCTTTACACATCCTGACAAATTGCGGACCCTTAATGCGCAAACGCAACACTCATCTGGGAAACTATGTACTTTGCCCAGAAGAAGTGAAATTACTCACAGCTAAGTAACTCCTTCTATTCATTGAGGACGTAGGGCTTAGCAGTGAACTGTAGACATGGCAGCGATCACAATAGATCTTTTAGGTCGCAGTGATACTGGTCTCTCTAGACCTGCACAGCTGCTCGTACATAATAAAAAAATAGTATCAGGTGGACTGTGTGCTCGCTTGTCACCCTTATCCTATAAAAAATGCAAGTAAGCAGTAAGCTTTTATTTTATTTTTTAATTTGGGTTAAATTACGTCCCACATGGGTGTTAGGGTAACATTTTAGGTGCGGATAATTAAAGGTTAAGCAAGTAGACTTAAATACTTTTCACACTTTACCCTCCCAAAAATTTATCACCCCGTCATTATACTGGCTATCTATATAATATAAAGCAGTTAACGTCTGCTACGTCTGTGTGTCAGTCCGGTTACAATTCGGTTGTCTGCAAGGCAAGAGTGAATGGGATTTTGTTACGCTAGACAGTGAGATTTACATAGGGCTAGATCAACAATTACCGCCAGGTGGAATTTGTAGTCAAGCACTGGCTTAATATATGCAAAAAACCAGATCATAATAATTTGCATTAAGTACTGTTTTCGGGTGACATAGTTAAAAAGGTATTGACTACCCTCACACATTTGTTGTCAAAATATGTTGAGTAGATTAACCC
Organism: Parnassius orleans; assembly: GCA_029286625.1. Taxonomy (NCBI): domain Eukaryota; kingdom Metazoa; phylum Arthropoda; class Insecta; order Lepidoptera; family Papilionidae; genus Parnassius; species Parnassius orleans. The sequence goes on along the minus strand of JAGSMP010000908.1, from coordinate 111,690 downwards.
TTTCATCTATTAAAAGAGAAATCTAGTGTCACTAAGGGTTATGCAAGTAGGCTTAATAGTATTTAAGTCTACTTGCATAACCCTTAATTATTCGCACCTAAAATGTTACCCAAAGCTGAACGCACATTTGTCCGCGCCGTACGCGCCGTACGCGCCGAATTTTAGAATTCGTTGTATGAAATCATATGAAGCCTCGCACATTACACCCGCACCGTACGCGCCGATGTTTATAAAATGCGGTAGGTATCCGAATATTGAAGGACGCATGCTGATGACGTCATATAACGCGGCGCGTTCGGCGCTACTTAGTGTTGTCTAATGTTGCCAACTTAGTAGATTTTCTACTAAAACTGGTGGTTTCGACTTACGTGATAATTTTTGTATTTTTATAACTTGTAATTAATTCGTAATTAATTAATTAAAATTAATATATAATTTAATAAAAAATAATACATAATTTGATTTTTTTTGCATCGATTATCAATATGAATACTTATTGATAAATTATTTAAATACTGCACTAAAAAAAATTGATAGTTAATTTTAGTTCAAAAACCCAATTATACCTGATTACTTAATTATCAATAAAAATACTTACCTCAAACATACAACAAGTCTGTTTTCTGGTTAAATTGGCCTTCTAAATCTTGAGTTTTCTATAGAAAGATATGGTTTTAGTATAAGTAGCAATTCTTGAAATTTCTTGTATGTTAAGTGCAAATATCTAAAAAATCGTTCATCATCACCTAATAAGTCTTTAAATAAAGTATATCTCCTTCATATTCTCCATACAATTGCCTTTTTAAATTAATATTATGAATCCAGAATCTTCTTTTTCTTCGAATTTTATTTTCTTCTTCCTCTGCCAATAAGCAGGCTATTACTATATTTCTTTCCATAATGATTTCGAGCGATCAATTTCACTGTACCGTTTCACACCAGTGGTTGGAAAAACTACAAAAGTTGTTGGTAATACAAAAGATTTGCGTTCGGTGCGGACGGTGCGTACGGGCAAATGCAGGAGCAGAAAACTCGGCGCGTACGGCGCGTACGACGCGTACGGTGCGGACAAATGTGCGTTCAGCTTAACACCTATGTGGGACGTGATTTACCCTAAATTAAAAAAATAAAATAAAAGCTTACTGCTTACTTGTATAAAACTTACTTATTAAAAACATTAGATATAATTAAGACGTAACAAATGGATAAAAGTATTAATAATAATATTTTTTTACCATTGTTAAGACATCAACCGTTTTATCTAGGTACAGGAAAAAATATTACCATACCATGACCGATATCGCTTTGTACGTCAATTTTGAAAATTTGGTCATTAGAATCTTCACCGCTTTTGTTATGGTTGTAATACAAAATTATTTCTTGTATTTTTCTCGTTTTAATCGACGTTGTTGTCATGGTGCATAGATTAAATCAACATCATAGACTTTTAGCCTTAGATATAAGAAGTAACTCTGTTCGAGTTACCTCTTAAAATCAAACATGAAGAAAAAACATAAACAAAAAACGAAATAAACAAAGAAAAAAAATATTTTGTAATATATTTTTTCTACCATTTATATACAAAGATATCTAAAAAAACCTCGCGTGTGGCATATTTCCCCAAGCACATGCTTCCAGCGCAACCGCACCAACTACACGGTATGCCATTGTTGAAATTTCAGAAATAGAGGAGTTATTAGCATTGTAACATGCCTTTGGGCTAAATATACTCCACGCGACTAATTAAGTGTTAAACTATGACGCTTAATTTAAGTAACTTATTTATTCACTCTTACATCAAAAAAGGTATATAATTACTGTTACAATTTATTAACTGTCACAGGCCAGTGTTTGACTATTATCCCACTTGACGGTAAGAGACCGAAGATAGTGAAGTGCCTTAGCTTAACATAACTTTTAACATCAGTCGGGCTTTACCTAACACGGCAAGTAAAAATTATTCTTAAAAATTAATATTACAAAATCATAATAAAAACGGGTTAAGAGAGCAAATAGAAAACAATTGTCGACAATTCTAGTCACGTAGTTTGAAAACTAGTGGTCTGAGTGAAGGAATTAGGTTAAATTTGGAATAAGTTTGCTCAGTTAGTTTTACTATGGAACCTATGTTTATAGGTCAAGTAATGCAATATCTGGCCAATATATATTTTTTCATGTTCTCCAAACCGAATTTCAGTCATGGCGGTCGGTCTAAACGGAGACTAGACTAGACTAGCGCAGGGCAGGATTATAGTGCCCGAGTGTATGCACAAGAACAGGTGCACTCTCTACTCCCTCACTCTCTTATTCCAATGGACGGTAATCCGACCGGATAGAGATCGGGCGCAGGATCAACGGCTTTACGTGCTTTCCGAGGCACGGGGGTGTAACACCGCCAACTTTACGACTTTGGGCTGCTACTGAGAATTTCTTGTCAAAAAAACCCAATAACTTATTTTGACCTGACCCGGGATTCGAACCCAGGACCTCAAGATCGTCAGTCGTGTTTACGACCACTAGACCCAAAAGGCTGTCAAGTTGTTTTTTATGAAAGTAAGGTGATGAACGAGTAGACAATGCACCTGATTGTAAGAGAATGCTGTGACTTATAAAAGACTTTTATAAAACTGAAGTTACAAACGAACTGATATATTCCATCTGATATTAAGTGATAACTGCAGTCTTGGGACACCTGCAGCCAACTTCATACAAAGAAGACCGCAGATGCGTTGTTACCTCTGAGTACTAGAATGGAATGCCTCACAGTATGTAATTATATTGGCTCTCAATACCAGGAATAGGTAAGAAATAGGCAGAAATAAGTAAAAAAATGGTACTTAGATGAATTCCTAGGCAAAAAAGCAGTATACCACCTAGGAACAATCTACATCTTTGGTGAAATAAAAATCAAAATTTAGACATCAGATCAGTAAAAAGGGTCTCCGGCTCTTGCTGAGTACCATACGAAATTTGGCAGTATTATGCTGCTAATTCACGTTGTCCTTCCTCCATCTAGCCCTCTCATTCTTGTTGCATCCATAATACTTTGCACTGTACCGTGGCTCTACCCCGTATAAATTATTTCACTTTTGAATAAAACTAATTTTACGGATTCTATCGCGTTTAATTATACTTATTTTTAAATTCGGTCACAGGGGACTGTAATGGTCATGGCCATGGGTGTAAAGCACCCGAAACGTCGGGAATTAAAAAATAAGTATAATTAAACGCGATAGAATCCGTGAAAGTAGTTTGATTCAATGTGTAGTGTTCGCGTAAATATAAGAAATCATTATTTTACTTTTGTTAAAGTTTTCATTCAAAAAGGAGATTTGAAGTATTATTACATACATGCAACAAGACCTCACCGATATCGTTACAGTGAATCAAAGTCTACTACTGAATATAGGCCTCCACATAGGTTACGCTTAACGTGGTAGAGCCATGCTGCAGCTATATTGTGGTAGCAGCATGAATGGGTCGACTCGACCGGGGAAGGACCACGCTCTCACAGAATACCAGCGTAAAATAGCAGTATAATGCTGCTGTGTTTCGTATGGTAAGTGTAGAGAACCGGAGACCGTTTTTACTAGGAACGAGGCATTCCATCTCAGTCCTCAGAGGTGACAACGCATCTGTATTTTGATTCGTAATTGAGGATAAATGAAGATGTCTATGGGCCACTGCGTCCACTTACCATCAGGTGGACTATGTGCTCGTTTGTCATCCTTATTCTATTAAAAAAAACCTCATAAGGGGGATTTTTGTCATGGCACGCTTGGAAGGCGGGTTGGCAACCGCACCTTTTTGATTTTCTAGTTGATATTACAAATTCGCCGCTGCTCATATCCTGGTTTGTTTCCCTCTGTCGCCTCTTGCGACAACCACGGGCCGATATGGAGTAGTCGATATTCTCACACCGCCACTACACGGATTTTGATAAATGTCGGTTATGTTCTTGCACTTTGTATTGGACACTCATACTTAACTACATATCTTATAAGAACCATAGTTCTTCCAAAATTCCCATATGTCATATATTTTTTTCATTATCCCCTGTAAGTCAGCTCCTGTGCATGGGTCTCTTGTATCATACTAAAGATATACCTTTTTTATAAAACTGAAGTGACAAACGAACTTACAGTCCACCTTCATAAAAAGATGGCTCCAGATGCGCCCTTAAAGACTTAGATGGAATACCTCACAGCTTGTAATTATACTGCTCCCTACACCCTGCAGAAAGGAACACAGCTATGAAAGCAATAGCTATTTCATGAGCGTCATATGTTGAAAAGGCATATACTAATAATCCCATTGAATTTTGGTTAAAGATTCAATTTTAAGGTTGAAATGGACCGTGGAATATTCTATATTTACATCGACACCTATATAAGCTAGCTGTCTAAATTTATTGAAAGCATTCGATTTTACTTACACTACAATATGATTTCTAACGGAATAAATTTTAAAATTTGAGGGAATAATAAGTCTCAAGAAGTGATTAATGGAATTACTTATCACGCACCACGCGCTACCAAACGCCACAAATAGTTCCGGACTTTTATGATTGAGGGACCTCCAATAAAAAAAGCAACTTCTTTCTTAAAGGCCCGTAACCTGCTATTCCTTTAGTGATTGCGGAATTGCATGGGCGGCGTAGGTCACTAAACATGACGTCCCCTTCTTCAATATATTTAAAATAAATTGTTCATTAATTAAATGCGATTTAATGCCTGCTGTGACATTGATGAATTTTTGTGTCAAACACCATGGTGTTGCCGAACTCGTTAGTTATATAAATAAATCAATAATATTATCATTTATTTACACTTAATTGAATAACAAAAGCTAACAACTAGAATGTAGTCTAAATAGCTACATTAAAATATTCATTCCTTATTTTTCTAGCCTTAGGAATGGTTTTTTTTAATTTATATGGGACCACACATATAGTCTTATTCTTATTTTTAATAGGTTATTTATTTAAAGAAAGAACCTCATCAATTCTGCCGTCTCCAAGAAATCGGTGAACAAACATAAAAAAAACATACGTTGCGAATTTAGATCTTTCTAGTTTTTTTGTACTCGGTTGAAAAGAGTTACAAAGCCTTAATGCCGTTTGGAATTTCCTTTCAGTCAACCCGGAGTTAGTGAAACTGTTCTGATAAATGCTTTATGTTGTAAAAGTCTAAAAGCGTGTTCATGACATTTTAAGACTCTCAACTAATGTTCCCCACACATAAATATTATATGTAGCTCAGAATAGTACTGCCCTAATCAAGGTTTCTTCCTATAAATATTCAGGATATATTAATTATTTAGGACACTAGTATTTAGCACTATAGGAGTACAATGTGTACAGTCTACTATGTAAACCCCTATGGGCTTGCACTAATGATTAATAGTTTCAGCCAATATACGTCCCACTGCTGGGCACAGGCCTCCTATGTCTTCGAAATATTTTTTTTCTTATTGCTCAGACATGCAAGTTTTCTCACGATGTTTTTCTTCACCGCCGAGCACGTGGTATAGCAGCGCTTAAATTGCAATTAACAATTTCATTGGTGCCGGCGTGGATCGAACCCAAATTGAAATTGAAGAAAGTGAAATTTACAGCGAGCGCTTAGCCCCTGAGCTAGCACGGCTCATGTTTGTATCTACTTAGTCATCAATAAAGAATTTCATTGTGTTGTGTTGTGAAAAAATATTTTTCTTTATGCTTTGTAAGACTATTTTTTTTTATACTTATGCTTTTCTTTTTGCGATGTATAATTAAATTGTTTTTATTTCTGTATTTCTTTTCCTCTTTCTTTAATACTTACTACAAAATAGTGAACCTCAAATTGATGTTGACCTGTATTTTTGTTGTATTTATAGAGTGAAGGTAGTACAGTATTAGTAAGAATACAAAACTGGGGAAAGACCTGAGAATGGAGAAATAAAACAGGAAAGATGTTTGTGAAACCAACATCTCAATAAAATCATTAAAATAAAAGAAGTTTCCTCACGATGTTTTCCTTCACCGCCGAGCACGTGGTAAATCGGCACTTAAAATTGCAATTAACAATTTCATTGGTGCCGGCGGGGATCGAACCCGGTTTGCTCGCGCACTGTGAAATTTACAGCGAGCGCTAACCATCTGAGCTACCACGGCTCACGGCACTAATGATTAACTACTGAACAAAGATCAAGCCAATCGGGTGGCAGGATTAGTGTGCTACCTTCGCGTTTTACATCAGACCTTAAATGTTCACTGCATATTAGAGCATATGACGGTCAGCGCTTATATTGCATTTCGCTTGCTATAGGCATAATGTAACTACATACAAACTACATGCTGGGCAACAGGGCCTTATCTTCATTTCTCAAAGGGTTGTGGAGCGACGATTTCACACGTCTGCGAATTTTTTTATTACACAGACATGCATTTTGCTTCACGATATTTTCCTTTACTGACGAAGACGTGGCAAATCAGCACACAAACAATTTCTTTGGTGTTGGCGGAGATCAAACCCGAGCTGCTCGTGTACTATGGAAATTTACTATGGCTGCTTCGTTGGTCTAGTGGTCGCAAACGCGATTGCTGATCATGAAGTCCCGGGTTGTAACCCCGGGTCGGGCCTAAACCAGTTATTGGGTTTTTCTGTCAAGAAATTCTCAGTAACAACCCGGAATCATGAAGTTGACGGTATTTCACCCACGTGCCTCGGAGAGCTCGTTAATTCGTTGGTCCTACGCCTGATCTCTCTCCGGTCGTGTCAGATTACCGTCCCATCGGACTATGAGAGTGAGGGAATAGAGAGTGCACTTGTGATTAACATGTATATTTAATTTCTTAAAATTATTGGTAATTTTAAAACTTAAATTAAATAATTATTGTCAGAAAACGTTTCATATAATACGTTAAAATGAAAATTGAGAATAAATTTGATATACTGACATTAATAAAAGAGTCCCAAAATTGAATTGGCCAAACATCATTTTGTGCTTTAAATTAATCTACGTTTGACAGCTGTCAAGTGTCAATTGTCTAGCCTATTTAATTTTACAATTTATTTCTTTGTGAATTTAAAGTTTCTAGGATATGTTAAATCCGCCAACACGCATTGGGGTAGCTGGCTCTTAATAATACATTAAGAAAATTGCCTTAACTTCACTCTAAAACTATAAATTATGGGATTATTATTCTTTCTAGAGGTATTGTAAAAGTGTAGACCATAAAAACAGCGGGTCACATTAATCTTGATTATATTGATACCTCCATTTGCTGGGTAGTGGTGGCATAATTGAATTCAATACCTATATCATCTTGTGGGTGACTTAAGAGGCGACAGACGTTAATAAAACAGGAGATGATAAAAAATCACAATAATAAAAAAGCTGCAGTTGCTAACGCGCTCGCCAAGTGTGCACCAGGATGCCAGTGTTCAATAATAGACTTGACTTTTATTAGGCTATAATGCATGGATGAATATTTATACCTTAGACGCGAAATTAAATACAATCGAATCATGATATTAAAATAAGGGCTTTTTTACATAATAATTGTGACAAACGAGCACACATTTCGCCTTATGGCAAGTGAATGCTGTGGCTCATTGACTTCTGCATCTATCCTCGATTAAGAATCAAAATGCAGATGTGTTGTCACCTCTTAGGACTAAGATGGAAATTCGCGTTTCCCCCAAAAAGGATCTCTAGTTCGGCTGATTTTTCAAACTTAAAATGAAAGTTATCCATGAAATAAATTATAGCTTCGCTTAATATAAAAGCCGTGGTAGCTCAGAGGCTAATCGTTCGCTGTAAATTTCACAGTACGCGAGCAACCCGGTTTTGATCCCCGCCGGCACCAATGAAATTGTTAGTTGCAATTTTAAGTGCTGACTAACCACGTGCTCGGCGGTGAAGAAAAACATCGTGAGGAAACCTGCCTGTCTGACAAATAACAAAAACAAATATTTCGAAGACATGTGAAGTTCGCCAACACGCATTAGAGCAGTGCGGCGGACATTTCCTTGCACTAACACCTGCCCAGTATACCCTGGGACGTATACTTTAAATTTAACTTTTAATATAAAAGTGAAACAATTTAACTATTTTATTCGTACAAAAAGGTATTTTTTTGTTTGTTTGTGTTTTAATTTAACTTATGAATAACTTTTATATCATTGTTAGCTAGATAGAGCTGATTAAAATAGACAACAATTAACCATAATAAATGCGGGGTTACGACTGCCGCTGCTAAACATTATTCGCGTCGGCAGTAATTAGCTTACACTTCTGTATGTTGATATTACTACAAAAGACACAAATGATTTTAAAATATTTAAATAAAGCCGTGATAGCTCAGTGCTTAAGCGCTTGCCGTAATTTTCATAATGATAGAGATCTGTGCCCAGCAGTAGGTCGTATTTATGGTGTAATTTTACCACGTTTTTATTTAGTCACTTTCTTGTTTATCTGTCTGTCTGTCGTTGCGGATGTAATATTGCAACTCAAATTTCGAGTACTTACAGATGAGCTAGAGACTTGAAATTTTGAACATAGCTCAGAATCGAATGAAAATGTAGGAATATGACGGAATATAAAAAAAAAACGTGGTATATAATTTTTTTTACTTCAAAACTTTAAAAAAGTCACTTTAAAAAATATAGTAATATGCTGCTTATAAGATGCTGGACACCGTATATGCAGTTCAACTGTAGACTGTTTACGGACTAATGGATAGGATTTAATTTTTGGGTATAAGATTCTCTAATAATATACGAGTATAAACACAGAAAAGCGTTTTAAATTCCTTGTATATATAATTAAAGTTGTCGTCTCGGCGGTGGGAATTACCTCTCTTCGTACCAATGAGTTTCGTAATCCCAGAAAGATCATGGCTTTTGATAAATAACAAAATAACCATCTCATTAAAGCTTGAAGTAGAAGACTCATCAGGATCGGCGATGGAAACAGACTTTTCCTCAAATGTCAATCCCAACTGCATGCGGTGCACTCTGCTGATTGATGAACCAGGCACTAGCTGTTATCAAAAGTCTATTGCTGAAAATAGGCCTCTTCATAGTTTGACTCATAGGGAGGATATTTGCCATAGTGTCCACGCTTGTCAGGCGTGTTGGCAGTTTATTATTATTATGGGGTATTTATATAGTATTCTCATCTGGTTGGGCTGAATAAATATTTTAAAGGAAATAATAAATAAACATAAATATATATTTAATATACGAACATAAATAAATAAATAATACATAAATGAATAAATAACACATAAATAAATAAAAACCCAACCAGATGGAAACCCTCGGCAGGGGAGACCAAACGGCCGAGGGTTAGGGGGAAAGGGAGAGAAACCGGCGGACGATGCGGGCGGTATCGAGGAGCACCGCCTTCTGCATTTGAGCTTGGAGCGGTCCGTCACGGAGTCCCAGTCGCCTCAGATGACCCGAGAGGCTGACTGGGATTAACCCATTCGCAGAGACGACTACAGGTATAATTTCGGTCGGCAGTCCACCCCACATGTCGGTCACCTCGTGAGCCAGGTCCAGATATTTTGTTCGCTTATCTGTTTCGGCTTTCACGAGGTTCTCGTCATACGGAATGGTGATGTCGACCAAAAATATCTTGACTGTGCCCGGTCCATCAACACAATATCAGGCTTATTCGCAAGAATAGTCCTGTCTGTGATGATGGCCCGGTCCCAGTAGAGCCTGGCGCGGTCATTTTCGAGCACGGCTTCCGGCAAGTACTTGTAATACGGCCATTTCCGGTCCACGAGACCGTATTTCAGAGCGAGCTCCTGGTGTAGAATTCTGGCTACTAAGTTGTGCCTGTGCAAGTACTCAGAGTTAGAAAGCGCCGAACAACCGGAGATGACATGCCTAAGTGACTCACCGGGATGGCGACAAGCTCGACAGATGACGACGGTGCCATCTCTTAGGATGTATCTCCGATAGTTGCTGATCTTAATAACCTGATCCTGTATCGCACAGACAAAACCCTCGGTTTCCTCAAAGAGGTCACCAAAACGTAGCCAGTGGAGGGAGGCAACTGTGTCTACGAAAGGCACATGTAGAGCCTTGTAGAACCTCCCGTGGAGCTCCTTCTCCTTCCATAGGGTTTCCCGGTCGGAAATGCTCTGTACTGCCGGGTCTTGCCATTGCTCGTTGGCTAAGAATAGAGGGGTAAGTCCTTTATCACAAGAAATGACGTCCCTATAGAATGGATCATCCGATCTCGTCAGAAAGTAATTACGGAGGCTGCACACTTCGCGATTATGCATGGTAAGCGCGCTTAAAAAGCCACGCCCACCATGTTTCCGCGGCAAGTACAGCCTCATAATCGACGATCTCGGGTGATGCATCCTATGGGACGTCATAGTAGTGCGGATTTTTCTATCCAGGGCGTTAAGTTCAGTTTGAGTCCACCTAAGTATGCCAAAGGTATATATGAGAACAGGCATGACCCAACCGTTATATGCGTGTCTTATTCACACCGGACAAAAGGCTGTTAAGCACTTTGGTCAAGCGTGCATAAAACATATCGCAAACTGACTGCTTCATACCCGCCTCATCGATACCGATGCTCTGTGACATACCCAGGTATCGGTATGTTTCAGCCTCAGAAAGGGTCCTTATGTTGATGGGCATAGATAAGTCTATGCCCTCAGGTTAACAACCTTCCCCTTTCAACATGGAGGACCGCACACTTATCCGTCCCCAGCTCCATTCTGATAGAATTACTAAAATCACAAGTGATGTTTAGCAATTCCATAAGATGGGAGCGACTGGAGGCGAATAACTTGAGATCATCCATATAGAAAAGGTGGGTCACTTTTGTACCTCCTTTCCGAAGCTGAAATCCCCTCCCGGAGTCCTCCAGTAATGTACTGAGAGGGTTCAGGAGAGGCAAACCAGATTGGACTCAAACAATCGCCCTGGAAGATACCCCTTCTTATCCTTATGTGGCTTTCCGCATCCGTCATCCGCTCGCCTAGATGACAAAGGATGTACTCCATTGCCCCATACACTGCCCGAGGAAGTCTCTAACTGTACAGTCAATCTTGTACAGCTCGAGGACCCTCTTTAGCCATGTATGGGGCACCGAGTCAAATGCCTTTTTATAGTCTATCCAGGCGGCGGAGAAGTTCCGACGGTTGCGTTTAACCACTTTGCCAAACGAATGATTCGCGTACTCAAAATGGATGTCAGTGTCTTATATATGGTGGGTAGACACGTAATGGGGCGGTATTTGCTAGGGTCTGTGGAATCATGGTCTTTAGGGACCAAATGAGTGATCCCAGTAGTGAAGATGCTCGGGAGCGACTTTTGGTCGATAGCCTCTTGAAACTGTCGGGCAAGTACAGCGTGACACACCACGAACCCCTTCAGCCAGTAGTGATGCAGTCCGTCGAGTCCCGGACTTTTCCAGGGCACTACTTTGTCCGGGCCCTACGGACCGCCTCAGCTACGTCATCCGGCGTTATGATGACGGGGTCCATGGGCGTAACACTCGCACACTGACTCGCCACAACTTCCGTCCAAGGGCCCTCGCTGTGGTTTACGGGCTCTGACCACAGGCCGCGCCAGAATGCGACAGTGTCGGCCTGATTCGGTGCTGGGCCCGTTCCACGTACCATTGGTCGCTCCAGTGATTTATAGAGCCTCTTCTGATCACTCTGGAAGAGACGATTCTGGTTGAACCGTGTCGACCTCTCGGTATATCGCCGAATCCGCTTTCCCCAAGCAGCGATTCTCTGCTTCAGGTCGTCTATGCGCTCCGTCAGTTTTTGCGTTATATCCGGCTAGCACAAACTGACAATTGTCCCAGCAAACGCCATCCTGACGGTGCGCACAATTCTCGGCCTATTATTGCCCGACCTGAAGCTTATCAGTCTGCCGATGAGGGCCCTTGTCTTTGCGATACGGTCCTCAATCCTTCTTCTCCAGGCTGGGATAGCGCTACTTTGACCAGTAGTACGTCCAGACGTGGGAAGATTGGCACCAACAATGCGGCAAACTGCCAAAGCGGCGCCAAAGAGTATTGAGTCCGTATCGCAAAGGTCCCGGCTGGTTTCCAAATAGTTTGCCAGCAATGGGTTCAGGGCCGTCAGGACATCCCGATTCCGCTTGCTTAGGGTTATGCGAGGAAGTCGCGGTCGATTTTCGAGAGGCGTACTGCGCGTTTCCACAATCGCCTCTTCCAATGTACTCCTCATTTGCTCTAGTTCTAGTTCCTGGGCGATTGTTTCATCATCGTCTGAATCAACCACAACTGGGGGATTCACAGCGGCATCCACGTGTGCGGGTTGCTCTGCAACTTGTGGCGCCGCATTCACAGCCGTAGTATTTTCATTCGATGAGGAAACAGCCGCACCCCGACGATCTCCTGCCACTTTAAAATCGAATGGCAAGTTCACTTCTTCTGCCAAAGAAACAGCTGAGGCATTGCTCAACCATTTCTACCCAGATGATTCTGATGACACTGAACCCCGACATCATTGGCACAGAGCAACTAATTGACTAAGCTACCTGACACTGACGATAACCCACCATTCACTGAGGAGGAGCTGTCGGAGTGTCTCGAGCAAATGAACTCCAAGAAAGCTCCCGGTATTGACCATTTTACTTCAGACATATGCCATCAGTTCACCATGAATAATCCCAAACTAATTACTGACATTCTCAACCGATGCTTAACACTGCAGTATTTCCCCAAACAGTGGAAGGTGGCTTATGTCAAGATTATCCCCAAGCCAGGGAAGAAAGATTACGGAGAGCTGGGCTCTTTTCGACCAATAGGTCTTCTACCCATTTTTGGAAAGCTTTTAGAGAAATTATTCATCAAAAGGGTTACCCACTGCGCATCTCAAAACGGAAAGATAAACCGTCGCCAGTTCGGTTTTCGTGAGCAAACGAACACCATAGAAGCCATTAACACTGCATTGGATCTGGTCCGAAGGGCAAAAGAAAACAAACAGTTAGCGGTAGCCATCTCTCTCGACATCAAAGCTGCTTTTGACAGCGCTTGGTGGCCAGCACTTTTCAATCGACTACGGTACATTGCATGTCCAAACAACATATTCGGACTAATCAGCAGCTATTTTCAAGATCGCGTGGTCATCTTGAATCATGCTGGTGAACGCGTTAACAAGACTATGTCGAGAGGATGCATACAAGGTTCCACATGCGGTCCAGCGCTGTGGAATATTATACTTGATGAGCTATTGGACATGAAATTTCCGGAAGGATGCCATGTGCAAGCTTTTGCAAATGATGTCCTACTCATAATCACAGCTGATAATATTCACAAAATACAAACCATCGCTAACCAAGCCTTATCTATTGCAAATGAATGGGGAACTGGCGTGAAGCTAACATTCGGAACTTCCAAGACCCAAATGCTAGCATTCATGCCAAAGGCTAAAAGTGCCCAAATTGAAATTGCCGGACATACTCTTACTTTCAAACAGGAATTAAAATACTTGGGAGTCATTCTTGACGAGAAGCTTCTATTTACCAGTTATATTCGGTACGTCATCAGTAAGGCGACCCGAATTTTTAATACCCTCTGTATCTTCTCAAGACCAACTTTGGGGAGCTCACCCTGAAAATGTCCGCATCATTTACCAGCAAGTGATTGAACCAATAGACAAAACCAATATGCTGCAGGTATTCGGGGACAAATTGTTCACAAGAAGTACATCAGGAGGAGCTTAGAAAGAATGCAGAGAGGATTTGCAATCAGAGCCATTAGGGGTTTCCGTACTGTGTCAACGCCTGCTGCCATAGCCCTGGCGGACATGTTACCGCTAGATTTAAAAGTAAAAGAAATTCTTATCATCGAACGAACGAAACTCAGCGAAACATTTAGTTACACGCCCGCCGATATAACTATTGAAAAACCTATGCCCTTCCACAAACTTCTCCACCCAGCGCACTGAATCAATGTTAAGTCCAAACTGGTGTATAATCAAGAACAAGTTGACGCATTGGCAGAACCAAACACTACCCACAGACTTCTTCACAGACGGCAGCGAGCAGGATGACGGAACCGTTGGTGCTGCCTTCGTTTGCTGCAATCTCAACAAATCTTTTACCACAAAGAAATATAAATTGCATGACACTTGCACTGTTTTTCAAGCAGAGCTTTTCGCTATTCCTAATGCATGCAAATGGGCAATCCCCAACCACTTTCCTCATACTATCATATATTCGGACTCCCTCTCCTCCATAAAAGCAATCAGCAACAGAAGCAACACACACCCAATTGTAACACAAATACATCATATTATGTACACACACAAGACATGCAATAGAGGCAGAATAGACTTGGCTTGGGTCAAAAGTCATGTTGGCATCACTGGTAACGAGACAGCAGACTTAGCGGCTAATGCCGGGGCCAGGTTACACAAAAAACCGGATTATTTTGCTACGCCCATCTCTTACGTTAAGCACAGAATCAAAAAAGATAACCTAACCGCCTGGCAAGCAAGATATGATAACGCGGAAGAAGGCCGATACACTAGAGAACTATTGCCTAGCTTAGAAGACATTAAAAAACTAAGATCCTTAATCTCCACAAGCTTTCATATGACTCAGTTTCTTACTTATCACGGATTTCATAAATATTATTTATATAGATTTAAAATCACAGACGACGCCAAGTGCCCATTCGACGGCACCTCGTCTCAATCGCTGCCCCATCTCTTAGAACAATGTCCTGCTTTCTCTAAGCATAGGTTTAATCATGAGATAATTTGCAACAACCTCAGTGTGTCACCCTATATCTTATTAGAATTAATGGAAAAGGAAGCAACTTTGGAATCGTTTAATAAATTTATCAAAATAATTGTAAATAGTCTCAATTGTAGTAGATGATAATTGTTAGTTGTAATAAAAAAAGTCTTAGTTTTAATAATATGTTGCATTTAGTTTTAAGGTCCATTAGTAAAATTTACAAAAGTACAGTTACAACAGAGACGCAAAGAATTATTATTTGTTTTAGTTTTGTATGTGTGTATTAGTTATATATATATTTTTAAATCTATGTTAACTATAAATTATTAATAGGAGCACTTCACTCTGTATCAAATCGCATCAGTAAAGTATGTCCTCTTAAAACAGTTACTAAATTAAAAATAGATTGTGTACAAAAAAGCAACTGTGTTGAAATTTAAAATACACTCCCGTCAATGGCGGTGTAACCATTGGCGGAAAACAAAATAAAAACCTCTTTTACCTATTTTCAATGGCTTGCAAATACAATTTGTCAAAAAATTTTCAAATATAATTTGTCACGGGGGACTGAGTTCTTGGCCGTCCTGATGTCATGTTGTTAACCCGTAACCCATATATACGTGATACAGCCACGCGATATTATGGTTGTAGCACGAATGTTAGGACCACGCTCTCACAAAATATCAACGTAAAATAGCAGCTTAATGCTGCTCTGTTTCGTATTGTAATTGTAGAGAACCGGAGATTGCGCCTGTGCTAGAGACTGAGTAAGATTGGTGCTAACCACATTTATGTCACCCATAAGCCTCATAACAAGCCTCTCCATTGAATTCAAAGCCGTTAGGTGGTATTTTGCAGCACCAGCCCATAAGTGGCAGCAATACTCCCTGCATGGCCGGACTTTCACTTTAAATAATAATATAAGCAACTGCCCGGCGTGAAGTATTTCCGCGCCTGAATTCCTTGCAGCTGCTTTGGCATTGGACTCAATAAACGGCCCAAAGTTCAGGTTCGAGTAAACCTCAATCCCAGCAACTGTAGGCAGTCGGCGAATTCCAATTTCAGAAATTATGATGAAATGGTCCTTTAAAATTATTTGTTTTAAAACTTCTCCAATAATGTTTTGATGCATCTTATTTTGGAATTTTTTAGCGATTTAAACGACTACTTAAGCCAGCATACAGTGGATGACAACAGTAGCTAAGGTTCGACAGGCGTATAAAGGGATCGTAAACTAGTTCAAATGTACAGACACTTAGTCCCACTTTAAACCATTATTTAAATGTTTTAATAGGAGCAATAATCACGAGCCGGCGTTCAAGTTCTCTTTGAAACTCCCATCACAATTTTTTATTTAATTTTTTGGATGTTTTTATTTTCTTTTTATATTTTAAAATAGAAGAAGATGCAAACGAGCATAAAGCTTGCTTTATCATAACTACTCACCGCTGCCCATGAAGATCTGTAACACCTGAGGAATTCCATATTTTAATATCTACCTACCAATACCATCCCGTAGTTATCTCTACTGCTAAGCGTAGCAACTATGGAAAATCCCCCCCCCTAGTAGTGAAATTTTGATAGACTATAACGGTAACGGTAACGGAACGATAATATCTAAGAACTTACTCGTATGTTTTATGAATACGAAATATTAAGATTAGAAATGCCTATATTTAACAGCTAAATGTCAGGAAAGTACCTGAAAATAATCTTGGTCAAAGTAATATCTAGCATGAGACAGTTAAAGTGAAAATTTCACAATCTAGTAGCATTGAAAATATCAGCTCGCTACTACCGGTGGCTGATGTAGCCGGAGCGAAAGCCATTCCCCGTTATGCTTTCCGTCACTTTATCTCAATTACGGTTGGCAACTATGCGGGCAACTTAAATGATTCTATTACTAAATACTCAGTTGCGTAGAAAATTCACTGCTACAGCGTGCGGTTAGCGGAAGTTTGTCGAGTTTTATCAAATTATATTTTTTTAAATTTTCTTCGTACCCGGCGTGTGGTTGCGGCGTATTCATTACATCCTTTTCTTTTTTTTATAAACTAACGAGTTCACAATCTCCCAGATGGTGAGTGCATACTATGGCCCATAGATATAAACAACCATCTTCAATAAATAATCTAAATGGAGATGCGTTGTTATAACCTGAGGACTAATATGAAATGCCTCATTTCCAGTTAAAACGGTCTCCGGTTTACTGCATTCACTACACAAAACAGCAGCATTAAGCTGCTATTTTACAATGGTATTCTGTGAGAGCGTGGTACTTATTTATTTATTTATTTAATCTTTTTTACATCTACCTTATAATAAGGGATATAAAGAGCGGATTTAATGCCTTATGGCATTCTATACCAGTCAAACCCTGGATGATTTGAAAAGCTGTGGCAGGTGTAACAACCACTTCATAAATTAATAAATAAGTAATAAAGATTATATCTTACGACAAAATGCAAATAAATAAAATATTTTTAAAATATACAAACTTAATATCTACTTTATAATAAATAAAGAATGAATAGTAAATATATAAACGGATACTTATACGAGTATATACAAAATATTTAAATAATTATGAAATAATATAATACAAAAATAAAATAGCATGATACATATTAAAATACATATTATACAAAATATCACTTACAAAGCGAAAGAGCGAAAAACAAAAGTCGGATAAATCAGGTGGTATTATTCTTACAAAATTCTCGAACTAGTCTCTTAAAATAATGTTTGTTACTGGTTTTCTTGATATCAACAGACAGGGCATTCCAGAGCAGTATGGACTGACAATAAAAGAGGAATTAAAGAAACCACTCTTATGTGGTGGAATACGAATTTTAAGACTATTTTGGGAACGGGGAACTCTATCATGAGTAGAATACTGATACTGAAAGTTATCCTTAAGATAAGAAGGAAAATTTGGGTCATTTAAAATTAAATATAGTACTTGTAAAATTCGGGAGCTACGCCTTTGACAAATAGAAAGCCATTTAAGTTAAGAACGGTATTTCCCAGGTATTGACTTGGTATTGACCAAGAATGTGCCGGCGACATTTGATAGGTACCCGAAACGTTTGATACCGCGATCGCAAATCTACCCACCATGTCCATGTCCAATACATTTGGGGGCTAATAAAGCTTCTCTTAGGCCCGTATTAATAAACGTTACTCAACGACGAACTCAAGTGCGTAATCATTTGATACGCCCTCATTACGAAATCAGCATCTCAAGATCGTTGCTAATTAATAAACACATAAAAACAGTATCTCAAAAAGCTGTACTTAGGAATACTGTTCTGTGACTTGCACTCAAGTATACACACTTGAGAGTCGAGTTTCGTTTATTAATCAGTGTGGCACTCAGCTGATATCGTAAACCTAAACCGCATCTTGAGATATGTTTATTAATAAGGTCATAACCTCAAGATTGTACTCAAGTGCGTGTACTTGAGCTGAGTAACGTTTATTAATACGGGCCTTAGTGTATTTTATGACACCAAAAGACATTGCACGTGGTAGATTCACGCTGCACCTGCACCTGCTCTCAAAGAATACAAACGTAGAATAGCCGCACGTTTTGTTAGTGATGAGAAACGGAGGCTCTTTTTACTGGTAACCGAACACTGTGCGGTGGAGTCCCTTCCACATTAAAAACTCTTTCAAAAATGAGAAGAGACCTGTGACCAGCAAACAGTCATTCATATATAGACTGATATCTATTTTTTAATTAAATTATATCTTACAGATGGATCTAAATAAAGAAAAAAAAGAGGAAATTATCTATTTTTTTATTGTTTTCTTATTACCGTGTAGTGGCGGTGTATGAATATCCAATACCCCATATCATCCCATGGGTGTTGTAAGTGGTGGCAGAGGAAAATAAATGATGTGCAGCAGCATTTCCTAATAACGAATAAAAAAAAGCGAATGCAAACCCACTGGCAACTATGGCAAATATCCCCCTATGAGGCAATCTATGGGGGAGGCCTATATTAAGCAGTGGACTTTAATAGGCTGTAACAGTGTAACATGCTGGGGACAGGGATCTCATTACTGAGAGGCTTTTATAGCAATTAATCCACAGCGTTGCTCCATTGCGCGTTAGCGGATTTTGTAAAATTACAATTAACAATTTAATTATTGCCGACGAGGATTGAACTGGAATTGCTCGCGTGCTATGAATTTACGGTAAGCATTTATCCCCATGAGTACTTTAATAACGTCCTCCAGACCGCATTTTGCTCATGGCGACTAATCTCAACGGTTGCTAGCCATTTGTGCAGAACAGCATAATAGTGCACGAGTGTGTTCACAAGCAATGGTGTACTGTCTAGTCATTCACTCTCATAGGCACAGAACCAACGACTTTCCAAGGCACGGTTGTGAAACACTGACTCTACTGAAAATTTCTTGACGGAACAATCCAATCACTGATTTTGGATTCGACGCGGGATTCAAAATCGATTTGGATTGTGACCGTAGCAACCACGGTGGAGTCACGGAGAAATATGAGTGCTAGTGTGGCGAGATGGCACTTGCCCTACTTTATAATCGGTGATTCATTTTTATTCCTCTTCTTGTAGTGTGGACAAGTCTATCGATTCATTATAAACATTCAAGATAAACATCGACATTAATGTTGATATAGTTGTGTGATTCCTAGCGTACATGTAAAATATTTTGTTTAAAAATGTATTCACCGAAATCATGGAAATATCAACAACGTGACTTTTTTCTTTACAAAATATTAAAATTAACAAAATATTTGAAAATATTCTATATTTCAAACAGTATATAACATAAATTTTAAACAATAATAGATGCGTCATAGCAGTGACAACGTCTTGAGAGTTTATCTGTGAAATGTGTAATTATCAGGATTATTTCTATTATTGACACCACAGTCACTCATAAAACAATTAACCATTTTGGTAAACAATAACTTACTAAAAATAACCACTATAATAATAATAATAATATTAATATTAACTCAGATGACCCGAGAGGCTGACTGGGACTCCGTGACGGACCGCTCCAAGCTCAAATGCAGAAGGCGGTGCTCCTCGATACCGCCCGCATCGTCCGCCGGTTTCTCTCCCTTTCCCACTAACCCTCGGCCGTTTGGTCTCCCCTGCCGAGGGTTTCCATCTGGTTGGGTTTTTATTTATTTATGTATTATTTATTTATTTATGTTAGTATATTAAATATATATTTATGTTTATTTATTATTTCCTTTAAAATATTTATTCAGCCCAACCAGATGAGAATACTATATAAATACCCCATAATAATAATAAAGCCCTTTATTCCGATCTAATAACATTTAACATTAAAACTAAAAATAAAATAATCTACTAACTACAAAATGTCTCTTAGTTCGGCGTGCCTATTGGCAAAGGCCTCCTCCAACGATTTCCATTGTTGTCTATCTTGAGCAACCCTTCTCCAGTTTGGTCCTGCTGTAAGTTTTATTTCATCTTCCCACCTTGTGTGCTGCCTTCCTCGTCTTCTTTTGCTGTCCCTTGGGTACCATTCCGTTACTCTCCTGCTCCACTTTCCCACTTTGTCACGCATCATATGTCCTGACCATCTCCACTTCTGCAGATCGATTCGTTTGAGTATGTCGGTAAGTTGTGTTAAATTCCTTAGGTCAATATTTCTGATCTTATCCTGTCTTTTATAGCCGGTCATACTCCTCTCCATTGCTCTCTGTGCTACTGCAAGTTTTTCTCTTAATGCCTTTGTGAGGGTCCAAGTTTCGCATCCGTATGTTAGACAAGGTAATAAATGCAAGTATTAAATGTTTTTCTTTTTATTGACATGCTTAAGTCTTTGGACTTCACGATCTCTTTTAATGACCAGTATTTTTTCCAACCTGTTGCGATCCTGAGGTTAATTTATTTCGTCATTTGATCTTCTATGGAAATTACTTGACCCAGGTATATGTAATCTTTCACATATTCTAGAGAATCGCCGTTTATTGTGATGTTAAATTTTGTGCTGTTTGTCATTATTTTGGTTTTCTTAGTGTTCATTTTTAGTCCAACTTTTATGCTTTTTCATTTAAATTATTTATCATATATTCGAGATTTTCGGGACGTTCTTCAATTAATACCAGGTCGTCGGCAAATCTTAAATGGTGTAATTTAAGAAAAATAACCACTATTATACTCTAAAAAAATTAAAGAATATCTAGTAGCATAATATTTCTTGCGTGCCAACTTTGCCGATCTGTCATTCATATCGGTTACAGAGTCATGAGATTTGTTATCCTTTTCTATTTTTCTACATTGCCTTCATAGACTTAGAATATACTGGCGTATAGACCACCTGACAGTCCGAAAACGCGTGACCAATTTTGATTTGTCATTGTGTGCGTTAGCTAGTAATGTACATTTTACTTACAAGGACTATCGAAAAATGATTGTTAAGGAAGCGGTAAAAAGATTATAAAAAATTGTTTAGTGCATGAAGTTGAATAACTTCAAAAATTAACTGAATTTTACCATGATAGTTCTAAAATAATTAAAAAATATTCATATAACATGTTCCTGGGAATAAGCTGAACCTACCTGCCTTTTGTTGGATTTTAATTCAAATGTATAAAATCCCAGGTGACTTTACCGATAAACTTAAAAAACTCCCCAATAATCAGATCGGAAAGTTGTATTTTCGAGCTATGATCTTTGGAGAAAATTATTTACTGCCGTGGGCAGTTTCCCCGGAATTTATTTTTTAACATATTGTTAATATAAATAGGTAGATACTTAACTAATTATATACCTATTTATATTTTATAATATGTTTTGATGGGGGAATAAAAAACGGGGACACGGAATACATAATGACTGTCACATTGACGACGTCTTGAGAATTTACCTGTGAAATGTGCAATTATCAGGATTATTTCTATTATTAACACCACAATCACTCACAGAACAAGTAAGCATTTTGGAAAAAAGTTACTTCCTAAAAATAACCACTATTACACTTTAAAAAATTACAAAATATCTAGGAGCTATTTCTTGCGTACCGAATTGTGCCAATCTGTCATTCAAAATCGGTTACAGAGTCATGAGATTTGGTATCCTTTTCTATCTTGCATTTTTGCCATAAGGGATTTTCTTCTCCCTTGAACAATATGTTGGTCTATACGCCAGTATATTCTAAGTTTATGATTGCCTTACGCCATTTGTTACCCTTGTTGTTAAGGTGTCAACAAACAAGATTAAATAAATAAAATAAATTTTCTTCTCCCTTACACACTAAGGCCGTCTATTAAATACAAAAGCACATAGAATTGTATAGAATAGAATTAAATTGAATGGAATGTAATGGAATGAAGTGGAATATAATCTAATGGGATGAAATAGAATGGAATGGATCAGAATAGAATAGAAAAAGAAAGAAAATAAAATAAAAACTCTTTCACGCTGGTATTCAGTGAGGTATCCACCACGTACAAACGGTTTTATAGGCGTAATGCCATATTTAAAAATTCTGAATGCGTGTTCTATCAGGTATCTTAAGGGCCATATCTTGAATCCATAAAATAAAATGCAAACCACCAATGTGTGTAGTAGCTAGTTTTAGTGACTAAATATTTTCATATCTTTCCATATTTTATGAACTGTAATAAATATATACGTAAACTACATAAATATGTTGTTATTGCAAGTTGTATAGTTACTGACATTCCATCCTAGTCCTCAGAGATGACAACGCATCTGTAGCCTTCTTTGCTGGAAGTTGGCTGCAGGTGTCCCAAGACTGCAGTAGCCACCTACCATCAAGTGGACTGTAAGTTCGTTTGTCACTTCATTTTAAAAAAAACAACAAACTCTTAATACTGTTGAACTAGCACATCAATAAAACATGGTGTTCAACTTAAAAATATAATAATGGTGTCACTCAATCAATCATGTCAATCAATGTTATCGTCCGTGGGTTTAAAAATAATTCACGTATGAAGGCTGTCGATTTTTTTTGTCTATTAAACACCCTTTTACTGCTTTAAGCGTGCATCTTTTTTAAATTTAATAAAAACTTTCATGAATAATTTATGGAACTTGTGTCCGTCATATAATTTCTTTTCATTTCGTTGTACAGGAACCTATACGGGACAAACAAAGAAACATTCATGTATATTAGATATAATACTATTATATGAATTATTATGTATAGTTATTTACTATTGTGTACTACGTGATGAGCCCGTTTTTTGTTAAAGAGGCCGCCAAGGAGCTTTTCACCCACTGCTGTGTTCTGGTTTTAAGGGTAAGAGGACCAGAATAATTACAGGGCCAGTATGAATATTTGAGCTATTTTGATTTACTTTATTTCAAATCAAAGGGTCTCCGGTTGTCTACACTCACCATACGTAATACAGCAGCATTAAGCTGCTATTTGCGCTGTTATTCTATGAGAGCGTGTTATTTCCGCGGTCGAGCCACCTATTAGTGGTACAACCATCATAATATGACTGCTGCGTGGCTCTGCCACAAAATAAAAGTAATAAATAGTTCATTTGTCACTTCAGTTTAATAAAAAACCCTTTGTAAAATGCAGTCATTTAGAACATCTAATATGGAGCATGGATATCGCAAACGGTTTATTATCTGCCAAAAAAAGAAAAAGAAAATAAAAAAGCTTTTTGTTGAAAACTAAATATACGTTTAATATTACTCGCTAAAAGTTCATTGTACAAACTAAATATTAAAATGAAAAGTACGTGCGTTTGTTCTATTCCGTACGTGACTATCGAACAATACCCTGGATTATGTATTTTTATTTAATCGAAGTACAAAATTTTAGCACAAATTATTCAGGAGATACTATCAATTAGTAGTATAAAACAATCCGTTACCGTTATAGCCTAAAAATCAACTGCTGGAAATAGGCCTTCCCATATATAAATTAGTAAAGTCCGCCATATGTACGATTTTTCTTTTGTGCATAAAAGCTTAAATAAATAAATAAAATAAAAAATATATTGCCTCATAGGGACATTTACTATAGTTGTCATGCTTGGCAGGTGGGGTGGGTCGCAGGTTTTAGTTTTTATTTTTTTAATAGAAAGACGCTTCTGCAAATCTCCTGGGTAGTTTCCCTCTGTCGTCTCTTAGGACACCCACGGGATGATATGGGGTAGTGGATATTCTAACACCGCCACTACACTGGGTGACAAACGAGCATCCAGTCCCTTAAATGGACGCCGTGGCCAATAGACATATTGTAGACGTATCTCCGAGGAAACATTAAAATGCAGATGCGTTGTCACCCCCGAGGACTAAAATCTCTCGTCACATATCACACGAAACAACACGCTACTATTAAAAAAATAGATTTTTTTTTATTCAATATAGATTATAAATAATATTTATTGAAAATCACTCTTTTGTTTCATTTACTACCGATTCGGAAAATACCTGGTCCTGGGATGAACCAGCAAGAAACTCAATGGGACATTTTAAAAATAATAAGTAAGTAATAGCTTGGTAGCGATCACCTCATGCCCAGGAGTTATTATCATCCATAAATTCCTTAATATTATAATAACCATTTTTATACAATCTTTGTTAAATAATGTTTTTAAACTTGGCGGAAGTCCGATTTCGTATATATTTTCTTGGATTTTGTTGTAAAAATCGCCCCAAGAATGAATTACTGATTCTGTGGAGTCGAGTAACTGCTACTACTAGCTTTTGTCTGTTCCTAGTATTTAGGGTATTTAGGGAGAGAATATCACTGATATTTTTAAAACTATTTATATTTTTTGTTACATTTCGTGAATGTATTACGAGGCCAAAGTTAATATATTAATTTCCTTAAATTTTTGTCTTAGATACTTTTAGGTTTTAAATCATATATTGCTCTTATGGCCCTCTTCTGCAAAAAAAAATATAATTCAGGTGTCATTCGCGTGTTCCCATTTCAAAATAACATACATCATTATGCTATGGAAATATCTAAAATAATCTGGATCTAGCTGTTTCAACAGTGGTAAGGTATCAAATTTTTTACAGCATACGCTGCAGAACTCAGTCTGCTTACTAGTTTTGATATTTTACGATAGTATCCTATGCGAGCGAGGTTTTTCCATGATCATCATCATCATCATAAATTCGAGCGTTTAATCTCAGAAAAGACGAGAATTCTCGGAAAGCACCAGAGCGATTTAGTGAGTTTGTCCATCACTGTTTGTTCTTGGTAGTAATTTTTGTGCCAGATCTAATAAATTTCTTACGAAGAATGCCGACAAAAATCCATTAAACAGTCACAAGCAATTTTTTTAGATTTGCATTTCATTTAGGAAATGCTTTGACTGCCTCCTCTAGGTCCAATCATGGCGACGTACGTTTTTGATTACTATAAAGAAGCATATTTCATGACAAGTTATAACTTTATTAATCAGGCGGTCTGTAAGTTCATTTGCCACTTTAGTTTTATAAACAAAATAATTGTGCGCGTAATTGTGTACACACGTACGAAGTGAAACTTCTCTACGACATATCATTTTCTTGTTTTATTTTATTTCTTATGCAGCTCCGGCGGTGAAACTTTACAAGAAAACGTGACGTTTTTTTTAAATCTTACTACATTTCTCCACTAAGTCTATAAAGAATTTTCTCTTCAGAAACATTATTCAGAGTTTTCCAAGTAATTGATGTCTTTAAAAATACATCAAATTCAATATCTGGTATACAGGGAGGAAATTGGAAAACTAAAGCATACAGACTATCGCCGATATACTCCAATCTCGTAAATCCAATATGTGCTTTTGTATTTCTTGTCGACGGTTATTATTACCTATGTCTATGAAAAAAATGTTTATCATGCCTCGATAATAATTTATGAGTGAGCATTTATGTGTTTTATTTCAGTTTCGTCTGGTTATAAGCTACAGGTCTTTATAATTTGGTAGCTGTTTATCTGACCATGACTTGTACGAGGGGCGTTCAATGTATTCTCGGTACTAATGTGATTTGCTAATAATGTGGGTAATTAAATAAAAATAGCTAACGACACTACCTGAGGATATAAATATGAAATTTCGCCTTGATAAGTTCATTAAGTTATTTAACCTTCAGTCATAGACGATGGGAATTACTGACTCGACAATGTTGATAAAAAAATTGAACACCGTGCGGTGATTAAATTCCACACTTAACAAGGAAAATCTCAAAAAAACATTCATGAAGAAATAGTGGCTGTTTATCAAGACTCTGCTTCTTTAACGTTAATCCTACAGAAGTGGTCAAATGAATTCAAAAGAGGCAGGGAAAGCATCGAAGATGACCTCCGCCCGGGTAGGCCAATCACAGCGGCTACAGGAGAAAATGAGAAAATTATTAAAAAACTTGTATTAGAAGATGCACGAGTAAGAATTAAGATGTTAGCAAAAATGACTAACATATCCGTTGTTATCATACACACCATATTGCATGACTATCTGAACCTCACCAAAGTCAGTGCAAGATGGGTGCCGCGAATGCTCACTGTGCTTAAAAAGCAGGCGCGGGTTGACCGTTGTAAGGAGGTTTTAGAGCTGTGTGGTGACGACCCAACAAGTGTTTTCCATAGAATAGTTACAGGAGATAAAACGTCGGTTCACCTTTATGACCCTGAGAGTAAACAGGAGTCTATTCAATGGCATAAAAAGGGATCAGACCTCCCAAGCTCCATCGGCCGGTAAAATCATGGCCACAGTGTTTTGGGATTCCAAAGGAATACTATTGACCGAGTACACAAAAAAAGGTTAAACCATCAACGCAGACAAATACTCAGCCACTTTACGTCGTTTGAGAGAAGCAATAAAAGAAAATAGAACAGGAAAGCTGACCAAGGGAGAGCTGCTTCTTCATGACAACGCACCGGTTCACACGGCGAGGCTCTCCAAGGCTGCTGTACGAGACTGCGGGTTTAAGGAAATCAAACCACCTACCATACAGCCCAGATCTAGCCCATAGTGACTACTTTTTATTCCCAAACTTATAAAAAGACCTTCGGGGAAAGCAATTTGTTGACGATAATGAGCTCAAGTCAATGGGCTGTCTGTAAAAGAGAATTTTTCAGACTAAAACAAATAATATTTTTTCAAGGGAATAGAAAAGGTTTTTTCACGAACAAGTAAATGTAATGATGTCATAGGAAACTATTTTTATTTATTATTTTTTTTTTTTAATTACAACGGTTTTAATCCAATTACAGTAATTAATAATTTCGAAATGCACATGAGAATAAACTATGCTAAGAAGAAATACAAATTGTACATCATTACTTTCGCAAAATCGTAAACAAGCTGACAACAGCACACTCCAACTATCCGCAAATAGATCAAAGTCGGATGCAGCCCTCAGAAGAGCGTTTATTGCGCTATGCATTCGACACAGTGGGGAATTAGCGCGCGACAGCGTGCGCGATGAAGCCGCCGCGAATAATCTAAGCCGGTGGGATGGCCTATGTCGCAAGTAGTGGTCAGGCACATAGATCTTGCATAAGGTATTATGAAGTTCGGGGGCATCTATTACAACTCTTAGAATTTTGAGTGCAATTCTTTATTCTATTATTTTTTTTTTAAACGTTACCCCCACACTAGGATTTTCTCCCGTATAGTGGAGGCAGTTTACAAACACAAATTGCACAAGGACAAACATCCAGACCCGGAACAATTATTTGTAGGCCATACAAATACTTGTTGCGTGCGGGATTCGAACCCGCGGCCCCCAGCGCAACAACTCATTGCTAAGTCACTGCACCACGGAGCCGTCAGTGATGTTGCGAGAACAATGAACTGCAAGAGAATTATACGCTAAGGTACCCAACAAAAATTGTGTGGGATATAAAAACGGATAGTATCCGTAATTTATTTTATAAAGAAAACGTAAGAAGGGCTTTTGAACTTTTTCTATGGTCAGAACATACTTAGGCCCGTATTAATAAACGTTACTCAACGACGAACTCAAGTGCGTAATCATTTGATACGCCCTCATTACGAAATCAGCATCTCAAGATCGTTGCTAATTAATAAACACATAAAAACAGTATCTCAAAATGCTGTACTTAGGAATACTGTTCTGTCACTTGCACTCAAGTATACACACTTGAGAGTCGAGTTTCGTTTATTAATCAGTGTGGCACTTGGCTGATATCGTAAAACTAAACCGCATCTTGAGATATGTTTATTAATAAGATCATAACCTCAAGATTGTACTCAAGTGCGTGTACTTGAGCTGAGTAACGTTTATTAATACGGGCCTTAGACTCATAAGGATTCCAAATACATGCCGCCGATTCCAATTTACTTCTCACTAAGGTGTTGAATAATTATTTGATTACTTCTGTATTTTGAAACTCCCGGGCATTGCTCAAAACGAACCCGAGGTACGGTACGGTTTCTTTACTCATGTGCCCGAGGCGTTTATAACAGTCAACAGCCAAGGCGGATCTATGTGCATGAAAAGTTAAGCTGCAATCAAAAGTCACGCCAAGATCTTTTATGTTTGTTACACGCGTTAGAGTAGTATCCCCTAAAGTGTAGGTGGCTTGTAGAGGCTGTAATTTGCGACTAAAGGTCATTACATAACACTTACTCGTGTTGTAAAATATTTTACTGTCTATACTCTACTGGTAGACTCGATCGATATCACTTTGGAGAAATCAGATTGACATTTTCATTTATTTCGAGTGCCAGTTTTAAATTGTCTGCGTAAAGTAAGCATTTAGCATGCTTAACGACGCTAACAAGATCGTTGATCATAATAAGAAATAGGAGTGGACCGATTACCGATCCCTGACTAACTCCGGAGCGAGTATGTTATGACTGGGATAGGTAACAACCATGGGTAACGCGTCGGTTGCGAAGATAACTTGAAAAAATCGATAGTAGTTTCGGCGTAAATCCTATATCGCATAACTTTAATAATAGTATGTCATTGTCCACTTTATAAAACGCCTTTTTATAATCGAGGTATAGCACATTTACTTGCCTACCTTTGTCTAGACTCTGTGAAATGTAATCCATAAGCGAAAGAAGATTAGTCTCTACTGAGAGACCAGGTTGAAAAACATGTTGTTCGTCGCATAAATAGGATTTTAACTGTTCGTAAATGACCTTATGTACAATATGTTCAAAGACCTTGACAGGGGATGAGAGAATCGCAATGGGTCGATAATCCTCAACAGAGGACCTGTTACTGTGACCTGACACACCGTATGATACTCCATCCACCGCATACAACCTCAGAGTCCTCCACGGATGAATCTAGGAAAGTTTCAGTCGCAGCGACATGGGTATGCTCTAGGATTAGTAGATTGGTTTTCCATGTTTGCAGTTTCGTTTTAATACCACGGACGTTGTGATAAAAGATGTTTAGTACCGCTTTACTGTTAAAGCGGTACTAAACTATGATATTGACAATAAAAAATATTTCATAATTTTATCTTTTATCTAACATACCCATACCCAGAATACATTGAACGCCCCTCGTAGCTTTTTTCACTTATCTTTTTTTAATACTTATTTGCCTTTTTATTTACTTTAAAAACGCTTGCTTTCCAAAACCCCTACATAGATAAACATCTAGATGCGGAATAATTATTTGTGGACCGCACAAATATTTGTTCCGTGCGGTATACGAACCCGCGGCCCTCAGCGCTGCAACTCAATGCTAAGCTACTGCGCTTTTCAAAAGATAGGTAGAAAAAAGATGATTTTATTTAAAAGTTTAATTTAAAAATATTGGTCTTGAACCAAATAGCACTAAATGTGAAATATTTTTTTCAATAGTATATCTAGTTCTAACAGAGAAACTTTAATTCAAAATTTCAATCATATTTCTCTAGAAATAGAAACTGCCAGTACGGAATCGCTATACCTGCTAGGTGCCCTGTTGTTTTTCGATAGTATTAAACCTGTTTTAAAAACAAAATTTTATCAGTTTGTAAACCACTTTCATAAATTGTATATCTTAAACCCCCACACTGCTCTTACTTTTTAAAAATATTGTCTCCTTGTTCCTAGATTTACATACTTACTCCACTTGAGTCCAGCCTGGAAATGTTTGGATATTACAAAACATATTAATAACAATCTTAAAATAGCTATAGATTTTTTTAAATTTAACTTTACCTATAAAATTTGGTGGTATTGGTGTGAGAAATCTTTCTCGTTGCATTGCCTGCTTTTCTTGCTTCCGTGCATAGTGTCAGTGACTTATGTAACATAATTTTAAATAATAAAGTAGACCTGTGCTTTACGGAGGCAAGGCAGACAGGGCAAACACTCTGTCCCGGCGAGAATGTTCCAGTGGAAGTTAACCAACAAAAACATTGGGATATTCCGTTGGTACAGGCCGTGTAGAAAGATTTATTTCATAATTTCCATAGTGACCAAGATCAGGCACGCCTTCTAGCTGTTTCAACTAAGGAATCTAGTCACTGGATACACGCTTTACCATCAAGTAATCTCAGCACATTACTTTATGGGGAAAGCTTGCGAATTGCCTGTGGTGGCAGCGACGACGAGTTTGGGCTCCACGGATTTTCATGTAAGAAAAGTGGTGGTAGGTTTTAAGGGCTGGTTCTTTTCTCGCTCAAAGGCTAAGTATAGCCTTTCAGAGAGGAAACGCAGCCAGCGTTCTTGGCACGATACCACTGGGAGTTTTTTTATTATAGTTTTTTAAAATTGAAATTGTATTGAAATATTATAAATAGACACTTAAAAGTTTTTAGAAGTTAAACCATATTTGAGACGCGTAGAAGAAAGCCATATCTTTTCACCCTTTCACGACTTTTGCTTACACGGAAGTCTGCTGATGAAATTTTTCTCGGCGTTTAAGCAAATGATTATGATGCATTTATATTTATGGCTAAGCCTGTTTAAATATCATGAAGACATGTTAAATTATAGAAAATGCTGATTTAAAAATGTATATTAATAAAAATCGAACTTACAATCTACCTGATGGTAAGTGGTTACTGCAACTCATAGACACCTGCTAACAATTTCAAGTAAAGAAGAATACAGATGTGTTGAATCTTTTTAAATTTAGATGGAATACCTCGCTGTAATTATTGTGACTCTTTTTACCCCTCAGCATAAAGAACGAAAGAGTAGTAGTAGGAGTGATAGGTAGAGAATATCTTAAGGCAAAGTCCGCCCATTGTAACCCTTAGTTTAAGGTGTCTTACAATAAAAATTTAATAAATAAATAAATAAAGCTTTTAAGATATCAATTGGTATATTCGATTCCGAAGTTCAGGCGATTGCTATGATATAATTCCATACTTCAAGCACGTAGTTCGAAATTTATGGTATAACTGAAGGTTCTGGGTCAAATATGTCACACAAGTTAGGAACTTCAAATAATAACAATATGAAAGTTCTAGTTTATGTTTCGGTCAAATGATGCAATTTGTGGGCCGAGCACGTAGAGATTATGACAAAGAATCATGACTTGGAGGTAAAATTCGTACTTATAAATTAGTAATGGAATCTTAGACTATACGGGTATATTATATAGATAAGCAAGTGGGACTACTGCGTGGCTATTGTAGCTTTTGTAGAGTTGAACGCCAAGCGACTATGAAAACATCTGTATTATCTGTTTTTTTTTATAGTATAAAGGACAATCGATCATAGGTATTTGCAACGCGTCTGCATTTTGATTCTGAATCGGGGATAGATGTAGATGTCTATGGGCCACAGCATTCACTTACCATCAGGTGGACTGTATGCTCGCTATTAAACTTTTTCTATATAAGAATAAAACAAATAAATAATTTAAAAAAATAAAAGACTCTGGAGTATCATGCCAGTTAATCTCTGAGAAGGTCTTGTTTTTACAGAACGGTGTTAATTATGGAGCTCAAAAGAGCTTTAAGCAAGCATAAATTAAATAAAAATTTGACCTTGACTTTGAGTACACAGTCTACCTGATGGTAAGTGGATGCACTAGATCATTGAAACATCTATGTCTGGATGTTTGTTCTTGAGCAATTTATAATGGTTATATACCTCTACCATATCCTTTTTCGGAGAGGGTCGTGTTATGAGAGCCTTAG
This sequence comes from Parnassius orleans, assembly GCA_029286625.1. Classification (NCBI taxonomy): domain Eukaryota; kingdom Metazoa; phylum Arthropoda; class Insecta; order Lepidoptera; family Papilionidae; genus Parnassius; species Parnassius orleans. Next base: position 79,870 of record JAGSMP010000908.1, on the reverse strand, counting down.
TACACTATTAGAAATTTCTATTGTACTTTTACTAAAAAAGCGTTGGAAGTTTTTACGCACAACAAAATAGCAATAATGAAATTCAGTGTTGTAAATTTACTACACAAATTATACCAACTCGATTTAGGAAAATGACAAAACATTTATTGTATTTTTTACTAAACACTATCGTAAAATTATTTAGTATGAACGCCATCATGCTTAAACTTTGAAACAGTTTGAAATTTCAACTTTATAAAAAAAAATATATTTAAATTAAAAAAATCCTTATAAACATGAAATGAACAGAATGTAAATTACAGAGAAAAAATTGTGTGTGTCAGCACCGACGCACGACTGGAGTTTACTCCTTACGAACGATTATATATAAAATTTAATGTCAACTACTTGAGGGAGTTTTGGCGGGAACTTGACCGGCGGCGGTTTGCTACTCCTGTATTATTGTTTAAATAATGGTTTGAAGTGGATTTTGATATGTAAAAGTGGTGCGATTTTGTGTATTAAATGTCTGCGCATGTGAACTATTAGTGGAAACGGTGAAACAAGTGCTCTGATGGTGATGAGATTCTCAAGATAATGTGTCTGTCTGCTTAGGTGCCTTGAGATACCATCGCCAACTGTCAGCTGTCTGCTGGCTCAAGTTGCCGTCAAAATCTCCCAAGGGCTGCACAATGTGACGCATCAACATATTGTGAAGCAGTGTACTATGAAGGATAACTATACATTGAACTTCAGGCTCAGAACTCAAAGCCGTAAAGCCTGTTATAAAAAAAAATATTTTGTTTTTGTTTACCTGTCAGCCTGTCACTGATCACTCAACTCAATATAAAGAAGACTTGGCTTTAGCCTTTACGGTTTTTGAAAATATGAAGAATTAAATAAAATAAGACTTGGCTTCGGCCTTTATGGGTTTTGAAGAGACAGAAAGAAGAAAAATAAGACTTGGTTCCTGCCTTTACACCTTAAAATTCTATATATTCAAAATAAAAAAGACAAGGCTGTATGGCTTAGTTCCTTTGCCTGCTCTCTCGAGCGAATAATAAAAATAACAACAACAATATGCTACTTGACAGTTAGTTGACAGTTGTTAATTGTTTATATAAAGTAGTACCTACTGCCGAGAGTACTCTGCACTAGATAAGTTGCGCACGACATTACGTAGTCATGGAAACATAAATACATAACGTAAAGCATGAGATTACGTTTGATTTTACGCCCCATAAATTTTCATACCTCGGGCTTATATGAAAATCGATTCTTAAACCGCGTTGACACGATCAAAGTCTGCTTTGACAAAGTAACTTTGACAATATAGCTTTGATCAAGGTTCACTTTGATACCCGATGACACGTACATAGTTGACTTGGATCAGTTTGTTCATTTTTACCGTCCTTCGAAAGTAACAACACCTATAAAAATATGTCTGACGAGACAGATTTGTTATTAGACAGCGTAGAAATTATCGCAGACTTGCTAGTACAAGAGTAAATACAAACGAGTAAAGAAAAGAAACCCGCAAAAGGAGAATTTGGACTCGCTCCTGCATTCTACGTCGCAAAGAAATAGGAGCATCTAATAATTTCCTTCAGGAAGTGGAACAGGAGGACCCCGCTAAGTTTAAAAATTATTTAAGACTGAATTCCGAACAATTTGAGTATCTCTTGAGTAAAGTCGAGACAAACATGCAAAAACAGGACACTGTTATGAGACCAGCATTATCTGCACGACTGAAACTACAAATAGTCATGAGATATTTAGCAACTGGTGATAGTTCTTCAACCCTTGAAAGTAGCTTTCGGGTTCCAAAGAGCAGTATATCTAAATTTCTACCATCAGTCTTAGATGCCATCTATGAAGCATTGGAGGAATATATTCAGGTAAAGAAAAAACTTACATTTTTTAACATATTATAATTAATTATGAAAGTACAAAAATTAAAAGTTTTGTTGTGGTTTTGTAGGCAGTTTTGTGTATATTATATTGTTGTTGATGGATTAAAGCCTGGCCAAGTTGCACTTAAAATTTACTATAATCATTCCTCAATTTTGTCACCAACACTTCCTATGCTTCTAATTGCTTCGTGTAATGCATTTCATGGCTGTGGTGCTGGTGAAGTTCTTTGGTTCATTACTAAGAATTCTTCTTCAGGTGAAGTGTTTTGATGCATTGTTTGGGATGTCAGTATTGATTGAGATTCTTCGTTATTCTCCTGTGACCAACTAGCAATACTGTCAAAAATATGCTCCGGTATTTGTAAGGTGTATTGTGTGTGCTCTCTTCCTGCTGTTTGTTATGAATTAATTGTCTGCTCCGTTTTACTAAGTCGATAATGTCAGATTGTAAATCTAAAGCATCCATGACGGGAAGTTGCCTTACCTGACTAGCTATGTTCTTAGCAAAGTAAGTAAATTCGTCTTCTGCTTCCTTATTAGATAATACTCGGTCTTTTATTATCTATAGCTGATCAATAGACTTTTCGATACGGTCAGCGTTACTGCGTTTCTTGCTTTTCATGTTCTGAGGCCTTGCAAAGGGGTCATATAAAGTTGAAGGTGGTGTTGGTTGTGACTGTTCTAGTGCAGGCGAAGTAGGTGTATCTGATGAAGTATTTGTAGGTGTATCTGGTGAAGGATTTGTAGGTATATCTGGAAAGCTTGTCTCGTTTCTCTCGGAGTGCGTTTCCATTGATGTCTGTTAAAAATTTTTTTGTAGATCGCAACTAATTGATATTATTTTCTATTAATTTCAGATTCCAAAAACCACAGAAGAATGGAAGTCTACTGAAAGAGGATATCATCATCGTTGGAACTTTCCGGGTTGTTGCGGTTCATTGGATGGTAAACACATCAAAATTCAACCACCAACACATACTGGAAGTGATTCTTATAACTACAAAGGTTACTTCAGTACTGTGCTTTTAGCCCTTGTTGATAGCAATTACTGTTTTCTATTTATTGATGTGGACCCACAGGGAAGAATGAACGACAGTTCAATATTTAACGACTCGGTATTGAAAAAAAATTGAGGATGGCACACTAAATTTTCCTACTTGGGGTGTAATATTGGGAGATGAAGCGTTCCCTTTAAAAATTATCTCATGAAACCCTATTCACGACGATTGCCTTTGTCGACTGAGGAAAAAATTTTCAACTATCGCCTTTCTCGAGCAAGACGAATAGTCGAAAATGCATTCAGGGTGATGGTAATGAGGTTTCGAATTTATAGCACTTCCATATATGTATTTCCTGACACAGTTGACAAGATTGTGAAAGCAAATTGTGCACTACACAATTGGTTGATAAAAACAGCACTGCGTTTTTATGCACCTATCAGAACGATGGATACACCGTCTAGAAATATTTGTGACATTGGTAACCAGGGCAGCAACAATTATACTCAAATAGCAGAACAACGAAGAATTACATATGGACATTTCTTTACGGGAGAAGGCGCAGTGTCTTGGCAAAATGACAGAATATTTTAGCATTCCCTAGTAACTCGTTATACTACGTATGCTATAAATATTTAGAATAAAATATTATTTGAAAAATAATTATACATAGTTTTCATAATCTTACATTCTGTATAAGAGTTTCACTATCCTCAGGTGATGTAAAAAATTCAAAAATCAAAACAGGCAGAATCCTGTAATTTATCTTAAATACCCTACGCTATTAATTTATATTCGTACTCACCACATTTGTAAAAGTTTTTCTGAGTTTTACAACTCCAGATAAAAATCTATCGGCCACCTCAAACCATGGGACACATGGTGTATAGATATCGTAAGTCCCGGATCCGGTGCTTAAAGACTTCTTTATTTTAAATTTTTCTTGGGTGTATATCGTTTGAATATTGTTCATTTTGCTGTTAACCTCTTCTATAGTAACACCGCCAATCTCAAAATTTCTCGCCATGCGCTGCAACGCCGCGTTTCTGGCATCCTTGTTCTTGTATTCTTTGAGCCTCACGTCCCAAAGAACTATTTCTGCCTCATATAATTCTACGAATTTGAGAGTATCCCGCTCACTCCACTTTCTTTTATTGTGAAATATATCTGACGCCATTTTGTTTCATTTTTGACATCAAAGTTGGCTTGAAAAGTAGAACACAGTCCAAGTCCACTTTGATTAACGCCCACATCAAAGTGCGCTTTGATTGCTCGTTTACACGATAAAAGTAGCGTAAAAAAAGTCATCAAAACCACTTTGTCAAAGCAGCCTTTGATCGTGGTAACGCGGCTTTGAGGAGTATACTCCAAAAATTGTTTGTGAAAAAGTATATCGAATGATTTTTCATAAATTGAAAAAAAAAAATTAACAGAATCGCGAGTCGAACTCGCTATTTTCTTAACGCCAGACAAAATAATGTCCGCAAGTTTGGAATCTTGGAAATTGGGATTTATAATTATTCTGTTTAAAGTTTGATACTTTCATAAAAAGTTGAATTAAAATAAAAATAAATAAATTTGAAAATGATTAAAGTTATAAGTTATTAACAGTGACATGAGACAATTCTTTTTTTTCGATTGACTAAAAAAACCGTAATTTTCAAAAATGTTAAAAATATAAATAGTGAAAAAGTAGACGGAATGATATTGAATGGAGAAAAAAAAATCCATCGTCACCGCGATTCGAATTCGTGTTTGTCTTTACGTCGAGCAAAACAATACCAACTACTAAACGATAAAAAATGTATTTTTTACATGAAATTTCTATTTATAGTTTGAAACTTTAACTTGTGATAAAAATTACAAATTCTTATGAATTACTGTGAGGTACGAAATTATCCATAAATTTATTTCAATAGAATAAGAACGGAATTCTCTTTGTAAAATAACATTATTTAGAACCAAAAAATGTAGTTTTTAAATGAAATTACAAACAATGTTTGTAAATACATTTACAAATTTTTTTGTAAATGTATTTACAAACATGTTTTGGGTCAAAAACTTTTTATTGAGAATTGTCCAACGGTTTAGTAAAATTACAAAACGTGTAGAAGAAATAAAAAATTTTGGTTAAATTACCATGCACTAAGTGATTTCCAAATCATAGTTGTAGAAATACTAAAGATATTCATAAACCTCCGATACTTTACAAATATTTGAAATCCAATTTTTGGTTGTACAAAAAATGTAGTAAATGAAATCTCAAACAATATTTATATATTTTATTGAAAATTAATCAATGGTTCGGTAAAAATTACAAAACGTTTAATTTTTTTGTGGAATTACAATGCGGCATGTAATTTTCAAGACAGTAATATAAAATACTAAAAATATTTGTAAACTTTCAATCACTTTAAAGTAATTTCAGTTTCAATATTTTTTTATAATTTTACAAATAACTGTAGTAATTCAAATAACAAACATTGTTTGTAAATTTCAAAATGATTTTTATTGAAAACTGATCACAGTTTGGTAAAATTACAATACGTGTAGGATTACTATATGAAGTTTGTAAAATTATAACTCATCTTAGTAGGTTTCCTCACGTGCTTTGGTAAATTACACGAATTGTATTGTAAATTATATTGGAAACACACTGATTTGTTATTTTACTCATATTTTGTTTTGTAAAACATTTGTAATTTTACTAAAAATTTTAACAGTGTTTTTTTTATAGAAGAGGGGGCAAACGAGCATGCGGCTCACCTGATGGTAAGTGACTACCGCCGCCCATGAACAACCGCAACACCAAGGGAATGGCAGGTGCGTTGCCGGCCTTTTAGAAATTAGTAAGCTCTTTTCTTGAAGGTCTCTAAGTCGTATCGGTCCGGAAAAATCGTAGATATTGACGTTCGTAAGAGCTAACCAAATTTTGACTTAGACCTTTGAGAACACAGTTCACCTGATAGTGGATGCTATAGACCATTAACACATCTATATCTGGATGTTTGTCCATGAGAAATTTATATTTGTTATATGCCTCTACAATACAGAAGACAATCATAGTGTAGGCGTAACTTTAAAAATATAGTTAAGCTGCAGAGCGGCCCTTCCCCGGCCTTAACTTGAAGTATTTTTTTAATATTTTTTGTGTTTATTTAATTAAATTCAATGCTCTTCACTGAAATGGCGACGTAAGAGAATCCACTACCCAGTATCATCCCGTGGGTTGTAAGAGAGGACAGAGGGAGATGAAATAGGAGATTGTCGGGAGATAGTGGCGGTGACGAGAACTGGTAACGATACTAATAACTCGGCATTCCATCTTAGTTCTCAGGGGTGACGACGCATCTGCATAGTTAAAGTTAATGTTACAGCCAACTGCTGGGCACAGGCCTCCTCTCATTTCTGAGAGGGTTGTAGGGCAACGAAATTCACCGCCGAGCACGTGGTAAATCAGCACTTAAAATTGCAATTAACAATTTCATTGGTGCCGGCGGGGATCTAACCAGGGTTGCTCGCGTACTGTGAAATTTACAGCCTATCGACGCCGCTAATAGTCCGCAGCTGACCTTATGCGTGTTGGCGGACTTCCCACGTCTTAGAATTATTATTTTTTTCTTTATTTCCTGTTTTTTTTACCGCCGAGAACGTGGTTGATCAAAACTTAAGATTGCAACAAGTAAATTCATTTGTGCCGGCTGGAATTGAACCTGGGTTGCTCGCGTTCTGTGAAATTTACAGCGTGCGCTTAACTTGTCCCTTTTTTGGATTGTATCATAGGTGTTGGTGATGTAAATTAAAACATATACTAGATGTAAGCTTCACCCATGTCAAGTTGGTGGGATTTGCCGTAATGTATTTGCAAAAGTCCTCTCTTATTTGCATGCATTTATAATAACAAACGAGAAAGTATACTTACTAAAAGTAAACAGGAAACTGTAGCTGAATGGCGAAATGCTGTCAACTCAACTTCTTACTCCTTTAAAACGATTTGTTTGAATAATTTCATAAGTTCATACATAATATATATCCGTACATTTATTTTAGTCTGACATCATTTAGTCTGTGCTATCCGCGGATTTGACGAGTAGTTTAAGTGTTATAGGTGGACATATAAACAATTATTAGGATAACTATACGAGATAATTTTGTATAATTATTCACCTTATCGCTTTTATTCCATAAAAAATTAGTCCTACCACCTAGTGTAGGTTGGTACACTTATTTTTGACATAACCACTCGTGGGTTACAGGCGTGGTGCTATGTTTAGAGACTAAGGAACTAACAGTCCTTCTTTTAATTAGTAGCTTCTGCAGACCATGGATACCTGTAACCACCTTAAAGCAAAGAAAAACGGTTTCCTTGAATCGGCAGAAGATTCATATAACTTATGCTAGTTCTTACCCGTTTGCTTCAAATGGTCACATGCTTCACAATAAACTTTATTGAAATTGTAAAAAATAATTTGCTTAGATCCGCGTAACAATGAAGTGTCCACCTAGTTTGAAGAGCACCTCCCGCCCTCCCTCAATTGCATGCAACATCCCCGTGACCACTAATCCCAGCAAAACTACTCCCAATATCACTACAATAGGAAATACACATCACCGTCGATAATACGAGACGTGTTTCGCCGCTACACGAGGCATCCTCAGGTGATATAGACTCTGCGGTGGCTGCTCGCTAAGTTTACTTCACCTGAGCGGTCTAGGTCAGCGGGTGGGAAGTGCTCTTCAAACTAGGTAAGACACATCATTTTATTTTATTACGCAGATCTATTTTTACAACCTTAATATAATGGATTTCCGCAAAGTAACACCTGATTATATTAATTAATTAACAAAAAAAATTAAAAAAAACTTTAGTTTTAATTCGGTATGTTAAATTTTAAGGTGTCATTTTTATATTTTTGCTTCATACCGGTTATTAGAAATACCGATTCGAATTATTTTTGCTATATAAGCAGTATTTATTTTTATAGAGCTTTTCAAACCATAGAGCAACCGGCGAATCGGCCATAAACCATAAATAGCCATACACAAGCGTTCCCCTCTGTCAAAGTATTAGTTCACGCAGTCCTATGCGTACAATAAAACTAGTTGCAGCCGCACTGCTCACTAGACTTAATCTAGTTGAGCGGCATGAATTGACGTCTTACAAAAATGCCGAATTGTTCAGTTTCTGCTGCAAAAAGAGATCTGCTACATCAAATTAACAAAAAGATGGCTGATTATCCTAACTCCCTAATCTCGGTCTGTTAGACTGAAAAACTACAATGCAAGCACAGGTGCTCGGCGAAAGAAATAGGTCCGAGGGTGGTACCTACACAAATGGACTTCTAGAGAGTAAACGAATCATACCACCTAGTAAAGATACACTTCCCTTTGTATTGAATAAGGGTAACAAACGATCACACGGTACACCTGATGGTAAGTTGATGCTGTGGTCCATAGACATCTACATCTATCCTCGAAAAATTAAGAATCAAAATGCAGATGAATTGTCAACCCTAAGGACTAAGATGGAATGCCTTGTTTCCAGTAAAAAGGGTCTCCGGTTCTCTACACTCACCGTAAGAAAGACAGCAGCTTTAAGCTACTATTTTACGCAGGTATTCTGTGAGAGCGTGTTCCTTCCCCAGTCGAGCCGACCCATTCGTGCTGCAACCATAATATAGCTGTAGCGTAGCTCTAACACATGTAAAAACTTCTATTAAAAGATACGTTCAAGGTATGATGTTAGCACAATATCATTCTAATGTCACCAATAAGACGAGAGATGGTTCAATATACCCGAAACAGTTGCTTAAATAAGCCTAAACACATTTTTAGCATCAGCAATTTTTTAGCAAAAGGAAATCAAAGCATAAGGAATTGGCATTCCTACACCTTAAAGTAAGTCATATTGTTTGATACTTTACAGAAATTTCCTGGCAAATGTTGCAAAATTTATTAAAGACAAGAAATTTGAACTTTGTTATTTGATTACGCCAGCCGTCGTTCCCATTTCCCAGAAATTTCCGCCGTATATTGGAAACATACAAGAAGTCATATATAAATTAAACATTTTACCCGCAAGTTCCTGGTTGTAACAATAAATCACGAAAAAGCTTTTCTAATATAAATAATTTACGAAGAATTTTTTAAATAAATACTAGAACTACAGGATTAGAAGGTACTTAACGTAATATTGAACAATTAGTAAAATTAAAGGTAAAAGTAGTGGCGGTGTAAGGAATCTACTACCCCATATCATCTCTTCGGTTTCGTAAGAGGCGATAGAAGGAAATGATACAGTGGATAGGCAGCAGCATCTTTCTGATAACAATTTGTAATAACAAACACCTGCGGTTGCTAAATCACATACCAAGCGTGGCAAATAGTTGATGAAGTAATATATGGGGAGGTTTATATTTAGCAGTAGACATTGATGATGATGATGATATTGAGGTCCTGTAAGATCAAGTATATTAAGTAGGCTAGGTGCACCCGCGAATTTGGCCGCATGGAATTAAGAATAATAAAAAATGTAAATAGAATAGACCTTCATCGTCAGCAGTCACAGATCTAGGGAGAAAGGCATGGACCCATAAGAGAACACAAAATCAAATCTTGCAAGTACTTTCATCGCACACCCGAACAAACCAGCCCCCTCAAGCAGCACCTGTTCATAAGTATGACGCATGTGACAACCATCACCTTTCTCGACTTTATTAAAGGCAAGTGCCCCACAACTCGACCACAGTGCTCTAGTGCGTTTTCAAAAGAATAGAATAGAATATCGTTTATTTCTTAGTATATGGTATTTACAGATGTTGAAGTTATAGAATGGTTCACATATACTACCTTATCCGGTGTAGAAATATTACAATTAGAATAATATTTAATACTTATTTAATACTTATTTAGACAAATTTATACATTTACAACATTACATAGGAATTATTAATTGTACATAATATATATTATTATAATTTATTAATACAATATTAGGAGCATTTATTTATGTATAACTTATATATTTATAATCCATGAAATCGTTAACAGAGTCGAAAAACACAATATCCAAAAGCCAAGAAAATATTGCACGTTTAAATTTATTTATAGGCAGCAGTCTGATCTGTGGTGGCAGCTTATTAAAGATTGTTGTTACGACTATACAAATTGGCGTTACAACTATACAAATGAAGTTATTGGGATGGTGCCACTGTTTAGGTTTCTGTCTTCAATCCTTTTGGAAACACGTTCATTTATTTTTATTTTATTTTATTTATTAAGGCTTACCAATGTTTGATTACACTGTATTTAACAAAATGGCTTAAGAACTAACTTATGTAGCTAAGTGTAACAATCGTTTAAGGTAAACACCACATGCATAGAGAAAGATTATAAATACGAATAAAAAGAAGTATAATTACCTAATAATGAAAATAAGTATATGGTAAAAAAAAACTATAATTTATTTGTTGGTTTCAGGCCAGGCTAAAGCTAGAATTTTCTTAATTTTGGCAAATGAGTCGGCGTCAATGTCAACTAAGTCACTATGTCGATTGACCAATTTGCACAACCTTGGAATTGGGAAGTTTGCACCTAAGACAGATTTCCTAAAAGGAGGGCAAAGCGGAGTAATGGGAGTGCGAGGAATTCTCAATGGGACACGAAATTTAAATTTTTGGAGCAAAGGGGGACAATTAATTTTTTGGTTAAAAATTTTAAAAAGAAATGACAGGTAGAGCAAATTTCTCCGATTTTCCAAGGATAAAATTTTAAAGAATCTTAATCGTTTTTCGTAAGAACGAATTTTTTTGTGAATCCCATTACGATAGGTCAAATTTGATACGAACTTTTTTTGCAGACGTTCGAATCGTTAGGAGTGTATCGCGTATTGTGGCCTGCATACTACACTGCAATACTTAATTATGCTTCATACGAGGCTGTTGTACAGTAGGATCTTAACGTGATTATTTTTAAACACTTTAGCGTTACGCAAAACAAAGCCTAGCATTTTATACGCCCTTTTTGTAATATTCTCTATGTGGGGAACGAAGGTTATTTTTTTATGGAACACTATTCCCAGGTCTTTAACTTCCTCTGTTTTCTTAATGATGACGCTTTATTGGAAATAGTTAGGGATATCTCTTAACAAACAAACAAATTTCAAAAATATAGAGACAGGGCTGTGAATTATCTTTAATATTTGAAATAATGGTTTACAATGATCTCAATAATTGGCGCCACACATGGCTCTAATACATTTTTTGTGCTTTTAACGCCCTACCTATATCCACTGAAATGTCCCATATAATTAATCTATAGCGTAGTACTGAATAGACGTACCCATGATATGTACTAAGGACTGTTTCCTTAATGTATGAATGTATTCCTAATCCTTAATGTACAAGAGGACCATTAGAGCTATTTACAACCTAAAACCGAGAGAGTCTCTTAGAGATAAATTTAAAGAAATACATATATTAACTTTGGCCTCTCAGTATATTTATGAAAAGTTAATGTATGTTCATAAAAACAAAGGTAGTTTTAGTAAAAAAAGTGATATACATTCTGTAAACACTAGGAACAAACACAAGCTAGTGATACCAGTTTCGACTCCACAGAGTCAGTAATTCATTCTTGGGGCAATGTATACGCTATTACAACAAGGTCCGGAAAGTACAGGCTCTCTCTATTACCAAGTTTAAATGTTTTGTTGCTGAAACTGTATAAAAGGGTTATTATAGTATAAATGAATACATGATTGATAATAACCCTGGGAATGAGGTGGTCGCTACAGTTGTTTTCTAAATTTTGTACTTAAATAGTTTGTACAACCATTAATGTAAAATTTACTTTAAAAATAAGTCCCGCTGGGTTTCTTGCTGGTTCTTCCCAGGACAGAGGTTTTTTCGAACCAGTAAAGTAAAAATGACTTTCAATAAGAATTACACATGTAATCTATATTGAATAAAAAAATATTCTATTCTATTCTATTCTAATAACTGCGAGTCTTAGTTTGCGAAGAGCGAATACAAATTTATCGCGTTTACTACATACAGTTCAATTTACCATCAATAATTATACCTAAAAATAATGTAGATTGTACTGGTTGCAAAACAGTATTATTATATTGTATTGTAATAGGGTGCCACGTTGAATTTAAAGTTTGTTACTCTATTAATTTAATTTACTATTAGTTTCAGATTCGAGATTATTTTTGTTTAAACATCTTATGGTTAGTGTAGTGTCATCAGCAAACAATGTGCATTTACGTTTTAGGTTACCGCAGAGATCATTAATATAAATAATGAATAAAAGTGGCCCTAGAATGCGGCTCTGCGGTACGCCACAACTATTAGGTTTATGTTCAGATTATTATGTAACTTTCGAGTTGTTTTCTATTTTTGAGAGTAACGTTCTTTGCTCGCGATTCGACAGATAGCTTTTAAACCAATCATGTGCCTTTCCTCTAATTCGATACCTCTCAAATTTAAAAAGTAATCGTTTATGCGAGAAAAAGTCAAATGCTTTGCTCATATCTAGAAATACTGATAATGTCGAGATTTTGTTATTTAGTGCTTCATAGCCAGTTTAACTAAAGTAGCCAGTGCAGTGGAACTCTTACTAAATCCAAACTGAAAATATTATTTTTAATAACTACCGTGAAACCTGGCAACTTTTTTGGAAGGACTTAAAAGTTTAGGACCAATTTTCCAACAAAAATGTACTGTCAGACTGGGCGTCAATGTTAAATTTGACATTATATTCTTCATAGATTTGGTATTTATTAGTGATTTAAACAAATACTAACATTAAATAAACAAAATACTCAAAAATAGAAAATTGCTAAGTTAACCTCACTTTGTGGTAATTTTGCCATCAGGGCTTATGATGAAAATAATAGGATTTGACTTAAAGGTTGAAGGTAAGTTTATTAATTTTCAACAACATTCGTTTTTTTATTTGTCATCATCATCATTTTATTACGGGTCGTAATAAAATGATGTCAGGTAAAATATAATTATTGTAATCAATCTAAATATTGTTTTCCCACAGTAGCAAATCATTCAAAATGACACTGTTTTTGGGTGAAAATTAGTACCATTAACTGAGTTGTAATTATGAAAAATACTGAGTAGTAATAATATTATTAATGCCAGACAACGCAGTAAAAATAATATAGATTTTTCTTTTCTTTTACTTCACTTTTGATAAAGATGAATTGATTGACAACTCATTTGGTAAAATCGGTCTAATGGGCTGCTACGGTGAAACATGCAAACGTGGTAGAGCCACGCTGCAGCTTTATTATGATTGTAGCACAAATGGGTCGGCTCGATCGGGGTAAGACGAAGCTCTCACGGAATACCAGCGTAAAATAGCAGCTTAATGCTGCAGTGTTTCGTATGGTGAGTGTAGAGAATTGGAGACCCTTTTTACTGGAAATGAGGCATTTCATCTTAATCCTCAGGGGTGACAACGCATCTGCATTTTGATTCTTAATCGTGGATAAATGTAGATATTTATGGGCTACAGCATCCACTTACCATCAGGTGGACTGTGTGCACGCTTGTCATGCATATTCTATAAAAAAAACATCGATTCAAAGATACATACAACATACATAGAATGTCAAGTACAGAACACATTGTTTAAATAGCCGTAATCGGTTAAAAATATAGGTTGAAAGTGACAACCCTTGGTTATGGCAAAACATGGCAAAGTAACTAAGATAAATGTTAAGACCAACATGTTAAAAACGATATACCTATTACATTAGATAGCCATTAATATTACGTTACTACAAAGACAGATACCTACCTACATGCAGTATTTTAAACAATATCCACAAAAGTTCTGGAGCACTTAACACAGGTTATTTCGCCCGGCACAATTCCGCGTTAAAATAAAATGCCAAAATTAACTCTGATGTTGCCATATGGAAAGCAATGTTGTCAATTAGTTATTTTCATCCATAAAATTGCATATCTTTGAGGAAGTTACGTTTTCCGTGTTAATCGTAATTTTGTACCAGTACACCCCTGATGGAAAAGTTAATTTCCATTGTTAAAGTTTGCCGGACTTAACTGTACACATTTTATCATGCATTACTTTTTTAAAAATCTTTGACATTATTAGTATTAATGTGATAGGCCTATAATTATCAATGTTTGTACGATCAACTTTTTTAAATAGTGGTTTAGTTACGCATAATTTTAGTTTAGTAGGAAATATTCCTTGTTCTAACGACAAATTAATTATGTAACTCAAAGGAATTGCTATATGTTTAGCACTTAATTTAATTATAATTCCTTGCTTCATTTTTCAGATATGATTAGTTTCCCTGCTTACTTACTTGGTAACTTCGCACATATTTTTAAGATTTTTTTAAAGCAGTTTAGTGACGTACTTCCGGTATGGCTGCCCTGTGTTGGCACTTTAACGTAAGCTCATTCCTTTTTCGTGCTCGGTATCTATCGCACGCGCTCTGTAAGCAACATGCCAAAAAGAAGCGCACAGTCGAATCTTGAACACTATGCTCGAAAAATACGTAAAATTAACGAAATAGAAATGCAAAGACGAAGAATAAGACCTTTACAATTATCATCGTCAGAAGACGAAGGTAAGCAAAAATACAATCCTTAATTAGTGATCAAAAAGTGGACAGTGTTATCAGCTTCGTAAATGCTCTGGGATTGACTGCAAGTCAATAACTTTGACATTTTTCGAAACTAAGTTATAAAATAGGTGTTGTCATACCTAACTAATTTACTTTAATTGCATCGGCGTTGACTGCGAGTCTTCAACGATGACAAACATGCACAAATTACGTACAATCTAAAACAGATCTAACGTTCGTGCAAATATTTTCAATTTTGTTTTCACGTTACCCTCAATCGGTTATCTTCATAATTTAAATTGCAAATTGTAATTTTTAGGTACCGAAGATCTTGACGTGACCTTGGGCAACGATAACGAACCCATTGTGGAACCAATATCCGTGCCACCTGATATTTTGCACAACGTGGATCCGGTACCCGATGATAATCAACGTGACGGCCATACGGAACCCTGTCCTCAAGAGGAAACCAATAGTTCCGCAGAACCCGAGCTAGATCCTGATCTACTGTCAGCCCTCGGTGAATCCACGTCGGACTCGCCTGATTATGGCGATGATATTCACGGTAATTTATCACAATTGTGGCTTCCTTTGCTTAAAAAAGAAATGCCAATATCTAGTAAAGACATCCTAATGAAAGATTACCCTATACCAGACAACTGTAGACTTTGCAAGCGCCGAAATTGAATGCAGAAATCTCGGCGGCAGTACCAGACATGGTTCACAACCGGGACAAGACACTTACAGCGTCTCAACGGCATCTCGGTACGGGCATCACTGCCATCAACAGAGGCATGGACCTGCTGCTGAGGAGTGATAACAAGGTTCTAGCCATGAAACACTTGAGCAATGGTTGCCGCCTACTTTGTGATTCACACTACTTGGCAACGCAGGCACGAGTAAAATTAATCACTCCTAGTTTGGACAAGGCGTTCTTAAATATTGTTGTCGAGTCCGAACGGGACCAATCACTATTTAGTTCGTCCTTGTCTGAGAAAATTAAAGCCGCCAAAGACATTGAGAAGCAAGGCGTTTCCATTAAAAAGCCTGAAAAAACTGCAAAGCCACCTCAACAGCCCAGCGCCCGTCCGTCCTACCAGAGAAACTGGAGCCAGCCCCCTTGGCATCCGGCGATCAGGGGTGCATACAGGAGGCCGACGACGGCAGGGAGTCGCCGTCCATACACATCGCCAGCGCAGCCGCCACATCGCGCCGCGGCGCATGATAAACCTCGGGCGCCCGCGCAGGCCCACCGTTGAAGCAGGTACATGCGGGTAAACTTACCCACTTTTATGAGCGATGGTGCAAAATTACAAACAACAATGTAATCCTTGATTGGTTGAAAAACGGCTATGCATACCTTTTCACACGCCTGGGAGTCAATCAGTAACCCCTAAAAATAATCTATCATATACTGAAAAATCAGATATGATAAAGCCATTAATAAACTAAAGTCATTAGGGGCTATCTCAGAGTGTAATGCGACTAAAGATCAATTTATATCTAAAATATTCCTCACGCTGAAGCCTAACGGCGATAAACGCTTTATATTAAATTTGAAGCCATTAAATAGACTAATAAAAAACGAACATTATAAAATGGAGGATTATCGAACTGCATGCAAATTGATACCACGCGATGAATACCTCGCCACCATCGACCTAAAAGATACATATTTCCTTTTAGCCATTAAGCCTTCTGACCGCAAATATTTAAAATTTCAATTTCAGCCCATTAATTCGTATAAAACTCACACATTTAGCTTTAATTGCATGCCGTCGGATTATCCGTAGCCCCGCGGTATTCACTAAGGTGGAAGTTATGGCCTATCTCAGGCACCGCAGTTTTCAATCAGTTTATCTAGACGATATCTTATGTATTGAGATAGTTATGACAAGTGTCTTGATAATATATGAAACTTTGAAACTACTCGAACCTTTGTAGGCTTGTTACATTACGACAAAAGTAAAAGATCAGGCTAGGTTCAGTTTGTAAGAACGCTCAAGTACATGGTAAATGGAAGTCATCAGAAAAATAATTCCATATCAATTACTTGGAACTGATGGCAGCCTTTTTGGGCTTGAATTCATTTACTAGCGAGATAACCAATTGTGCAATATTACTACGCATGGACACCAATCAATACACCCACTTAAACGACTTGGCCAGGTCTCTTTGGAAATGGTGTGAGCAGCGCGACCTTTGGGTATATGCATCATATGTCAATACTAAAGAAAACCGTGCTGATGCGGCGTCTAGAATAGTTAATCTGGATACTGAGTGGTCCCTTTCTGATGAAGCTTTCCAAAGCAATATTTCGGTCAACCTGAGATAGACCTATTTGCTTCTCGAGACAACACTAAGTGTGCCAAATTCATTTCATTGAAACAAGACCCTGACGCAGTATCCGTCGACGCATTTACAGCAGACTGGACTACTACTTCTACGCGTTTCCACCTTTTTCTCTGTTATTAAAATGCCTTAGAAAAATAATCAATGATAATGCACACGGCATATTAATTTATCCTAACTGGCTATCACAACCATGGTTTCCATTATTGCAAAACCTTATAGTTTCTGATGTCATTTATTTAAACCCCAATAAAAATCTCTTGCGATCTCATTTCAGGGAGTGTCACCCCCTGCACAAGAACAGGGGGTGACACTCGTTCGCGGCAGGCGTTCAGCCGGCTACACTGATGCTATCATCTTTTCCTACACCTTGCAGCAATACAATACCTCAATTAAGCTTTGGTGGCAATATTGTACGGTAAACAAAATTAATGTATTTGACCCACCGAAATCATCTTTACTCTCATTTTTAGCGTCACAATTTAATAATGGGTGTGCGTATGGCAGCCTGAACTCCCATCATTCTGCTTTGTCAGCATTCATAGACAACAATATTGGTTCAGACGAATCTATAAAGCGTCTCCTTAAAGGCGCGTATAAATTAAGGCCTTTAAGACCTAAATATTCCACCACCTGGAATCCCCAATTGGTTTTAAACTTTATCTCAACATGGTTCCCAAACAGTGAGCTGACACTGGAGAAAATTTTTCTATTTGCCCAGCGACAGTTCTCTCAGATTATATTTCTATAACTAAAAACATAAGACCTAAGAGTACAACCAATCTGTTGTTAACTTACAAAGGGCCACACAAACCTGCTAATACACAAACCATCAGCAGATGGATCAAACAAATGCTGTCAGAAAGTGGCGTTCACATCAGTATATTTGGTGCGCACAGCACAAGACACGCATCCACCTCGGCCGTGACTTTGGCCGGTTTTAATATAGGAACTATTTGCAAAACCGCTGGGTGGACTAGTTCATCTAATTCATTCGCCCGTTTTAATAACAGGTCTATTGTAAATAAGGCAAATTTGCTAGGTCTGTTTGCTTACCAACAGAAGACCAGTCGTGATTGTGATGTTTTCATAATAAAATTCTTAAAATAATAAACAGTAATATTTCTTAGTATTATGTTTGTCTTAATCAATCCTTAGAGGTTTATGTTAAGTTCACTTAATTTGATAAATGGTTATAACTATAAGGCTGATTCGTTGAAAAATAAAACTATAAGGTTTGCTAACTTATTGTTTACTTTTCCACTCTAAAACTTTCTGACTCTTAACATCTACATTATCATATCATAATCATCTCTGAAAAATGAAGCAAGGAATTATAATATATGATCAAACGAACTTCCAAGTGAAGTTCGATCATTATTATGATGACTTGCTTCATTTGAAGATATAAGCTCCCTCCCCCCCTGATACATGAAGATCCCAGATACACAGAAAGTTTTGTATCATATCGTTAACTTGATTCTAAAAAAATGAACTTACGTCAAAGTACCAACACAAGGCAGCCATACCGGAAGTACGTCACTAATCCGCTTTAATTTTTTTTTAAATATGTGCGAAGTTACCAAGTACGTAAGTAGGGAAACTATATTGTTGTTATCATATCTTCAAATGAAGCAAGTCATCATAATAATGATCGAACTTCACTTGGAAGTTCGTTTAATCATATATTATTCTTGTTGTGAGTTCGTCATAACCGGTAGCGTGTGTATTATTCAAAGAGTTAATGATTTTCGTAATGTCATTTTCGGAATGTTAATGTTATTCAAGTCATTACTTGATTTGTCAAAATTATATTTATGAGTAAGTTTAATAAAATTGTTCTTAATACGGTTGCATATATCATTAGGGTTTTTAATAGTTTTATCTTGGTAAACTAATTTTTCAATATTATTTTTATCAAAAGATCTATCAAAATTATATTTTATAATAGATCATGTCGCTTTACATTTATTTTTATAGTTAAAAATATGTTTACGAGTATCATTATTTATTCGTTGAGATTTTGATATACATTTTTTTAATATTTTAGAATATTTTAGATAATTTTTCCTTGTGAAAATTTTTTCTTATAGCATCATGTAAATATTTATAATATAAAATTATTTTTTTATTGCACGATAATTTTAATCCTTTACTTATCTATTTATTCTTTACAGATTAATTACCTTTCTTAACGCGTAATACAGGAAAAGACAATTTGAAAAAAAGAGTATAAGGGTGATGAAAAACGTTAAACAACTTGTTGCAGCATGTTTCTCTGTATACTTCATCAAAGATTAAAGCTGATTTGCATTCTAGAAATTTATTAATGTTATTTTCATTGAAATCTCTCACAGTCTCATACCAGAATTTTATCGATTTAACGTTATTGTTACTTTTTGGAAGGTAGAAAATTAATGAATGACCTGTATCACGGTCCGAGGGAGCAAGGTTATTGTATTAGTATTCACGTTATTGGTTGAAATATTACTGGCTATTTGGTCAATACTAGATTTTTTCTAGTGGGTAAGTTTATGTGAGCTTTTTTTTTTTTTTATAGGAGAGGGGGCAAACGAGCATGCGGCTCACCTGATGGTAAGTGACTACCGCCGCCCATGAACAACTACTGCACCAGGGAACCAGAGGAATTGCAGATGCGTTGCCGGCCTTTTAAAAGGTAGGCTCTTTTCTTGAAGGTCCTAAGTCGTATCGGTCCGGAAAAATCCTGGTGGTAAACTATTCCACAGGAAGTTGTGCAGGGAAAACATCTTCTAAATCGCACAGTGGTGGACAACCAATCATCCAGATGGTGTGGATGGTATCGGGAGTTCTGCCGCGATGTGCGTTCGTGAAATGTGGCGGCTGGGATTAATCCGAACAATTCCTCAGAACTCCCGTGGTAAATGCGAAAGAAAATGCAAAGAGATGCATCTTCCCAGCGCCAATGAATCGAGCCGATCGGAAAGGACTCGGTCGTCGACGATTCGAGCCGCTCTGCGCTGGATGCGGTCAAGTGGAAGGAGCTGGCACTGGGCCCCAGCCCAGAGATGGGAACAGTATTCCATGTGAGGCCGAACCTGCGCCTTGTAAAGTTGCAGGCGTTGTGCCGGCATGAAATACTGTCCCTCTTGAACACGCCAAGCTTTTTAGAGGCCAATTTGGCCTTCTCTTCAAGTGACCGCGAAACTGCGTCACTCGATATGTCGACGCCGAGGATTCCGATACTGGCTGAAGCAACAGAAGTGCTTGAAACTGAGGAGATACGACAAAGGGTTCTTTTGATAAACGCGCAAACTTGTGTCTTCTGAGGATTAAACTGGACTAGATTTAGTCGCTAATCGAGAGACTTTGTTCAGCAAAGACTCGACTTCAGACACAAGTTTGTTCCGGTACTCTGACGACGTTTTCCTGAGAAATATTGGCACGGCCGGTGTATAGAGCATCACCAGTGCTGTCATCCGCATAGCAATGAATGCTACCGGTTTGCAACATATCATGATATGGAAGACAGCGTTGTTGATAGCACGCAGCCTTGTGGAACACCAGCGTTAATAAACGTAGTCGGGCATACCGTCTAACGACCTTGATGCTCCGATCTGCAAGCTGGTGATCCAATTGCAATTTCTCCGGAAGCCCATAGGAAGGGAGCTTCGTGAAGCGCTTTGCCAAACCCGATCGAAAGCCTTCGCAATGTCCACAACGGCCAATGCCTCCCTTGGATCTACTGCCTCCGCCCATCTATGATACAGGTAGACCAGAAGATCACCAGCTGATGGACCCCGACGAAAACCGTATTGGCGGTCACTAATCAGCTGGTGATCCTCAAGGTACCGCATGAGCTGGCAGTTTATAATGGATTCCATTATTTTGGAGAACAAGGGGTGATGGCGATAGGCCTGTAGTTGGACGGGTCTGAGCGGTCGCCTTTTTTAGGGATCGGTTGGACAAAAGCTGTCTTCCATGATTTCGGGACTACGCCTAGGGAGTAGGAGTACCGGAAAGACGCGTTAGAACCGGTGCCAACCTGAGCACACGTCCTCAGCAATTGGGGGATTCCGTCAGGCCCACTGACTTGTGGATGTCCAGGAGAAGAGTGCTTTGCGAACCGAGCGCTGTGAGAACTGAACATCCGTCATGGAGCACTCACACCGCGGATGGTCGGCGGTGTGTTCTCCCGTCATGAAGAGTCGAGTTGACGCAAAAGTGAGCCTAAAAGGTCGGCTTTCTTTGCGGCGTGGGCCAGTGAGTCGTCCTGCCTGTGCAGAGATGGTAGTGATGGCTTACAGAAATTCCTTGGACAGCCTTGGCGAGAGACCAGAATGCACGGGTTAGGCGAACTAGTTTCGCCAATTCTGCCTATGTGCTCTGACTTTGCCTTGGCAATAACACTTTGAAGGACCTGGAGGCGAAGTTATACTTCTTTTTAAGCATGCTGGTGTTTACATCCCGAGCCGCCGAAGCCTCAGCCCAGGCCTGATAGCACTCCTGCTTACTGCGTAATGCAGTCTTACAGGAGCGACCAAACTAAGGCTGCGATCTGCCTCCGATGGGTACCACAGATGATGGAATAAATAGTTCCATTCCCTGTAGCACCACATCAGAGACAGAGTCAGCAACAGCGCTGATCATCCGGCGAGAAGCAAACCCGCCCCATGGGTAGGATGCAAAGAAAGACCGCATTCCGTCCCAATCCGCCGACCTGTAATGCCAAACACGGCGGCAACCTGCAGAACGCAACCGCGAGGAGCGTGAGTGGCACCACACTCCGAATCAGACAATGGTCCGAAGAGCCGAGAGGGGCATCGACGGAAACCTGATATCTGTCCGGATGAGAGGTCAGCAGAAGGTCCAACAGGGTGTATGATCCTTCACATCTGGAATCCGCGTAGGCGAAGTAACCAGCTGTGTCAGACCATATGCCAAGGCAGAAGTTATAAACAGATCTCCCGCATGATCGGTTAAACGTGAACCAAGCCATTCGGCGTGGTGGGCGTTAAAATCGCCAAGGATCACGATCTCTGCGGATGGGACCTGTTGTAGCAAGGAATCTGTAGCCATTTGGACGTGGTCGATGAGTCGGTCTGTTTCGGCATTACCGCTATGGGACCTATAGAGGCACCCGTAGACGCGCGGATGGTCGTCGCTATCTACGCGTAGCCAAAGGATGGACAGGTCCGAACCTTCAAGACTGCCGAGGCGTCGAGAACAGATGTCCTCTCTGACGTATACGCAACTCCAGCCCGAGGCACAAAGGAGTGTTCCAATTTGTACCCGGTGAGAGATACGAAGTATCAGCCGGAGAGACACCTGCGTCTCGGTCAGAAGAGTGGCATGGCTTCGCCGTCTCGAGATGGTAGTGGACGGCGTTTGGGTTCGAGTGAAGTCCCTGATGTTGCAGAAACCACGGATAGCGTGGCAGGGGTCGCCTTGGTCTTGTTGCTCAGTTTTCCCTGAGCATTTATTGTTTTGAGGAATTTGCCCCCCAGACAGTGGGCAGCCTGAGCACCCACGCTCAGGAGTGGAGTAGCATGGTCGTGGATGCTCAGCGAGGGATTCTCCAGGGGTGCTGGTACCCTCCTGGGGTAGTCTAGTAAAATTAAAGTAGCTGGCAAATTAAAGTTCTTGAGGACTGACATTAATTCCTTTTTCTGCGCATTCTCTTTGAGAACGTCTATGTTCCAATCTCCGCATATGATAATATGTTTTTTTTACTATTAAGAATCAATTTAAATAATACTAGTTCTAGATTTTTTAAAAAATAGACGTGTCGAAATCTGGTGTTCTATAAATACAAATCACAAAAATATTATATCTCGGCACTTCTACACCGCAACATTCAAAACAATACGTTGTCGCCAAATCATTAATTACAGACATTGGAGTAAAATATATACTAGTATACATGTCCCACCCCGTTTTTTACCCTGTATTGAGAAATTGGGAGCTAAATTGTAGTTTTATAGATGTAGGTTGCCTTCAGGGCCAGATTGTAAAAACGTTTCGCTAAACCAAATAAAGTCAATATCTCCAATCTGCTTCCTCAAGTCGGTCATTACTATTTCGAAAAGCTCTATTTTGTTTAATATACCTGCTATATTCTGGTAAAATAATATAAATTGTGGTATGTTTTCATTAAAATTGATCTTACTAGATAGACCGAAAAAAGCTGTTTTGTTTGACACTGTCAGTCCTGGCAAATTAAAATCAGTTTCTAAGTCAACAAGTGTACGATTAAAGATACTTCCAAATATACATTTTATACTTTTATTTTATATTTTTATTCTTATTCCTCAGACATTCACGTTTACACGCGATGTTTTTCTTCACAACTGGACACTTAAATCACCATTTAAAATTGCAATTATCAATAACATTGGTGCCGGCAGGGATCAAAGCCGGTTTGCTCGCGTACTGTGAAGTTTAGGCGAGCGCTTAGTCCTTAAGCTATCTTGGCTCCCCAATCAAAGGCAACAATTTACAATAAATTTCTCAGAATATGTAGCCTTTCTATACAAATAAAGAGACAAGGGCAAGCAGAGGGATTTAAAAGATTTGCGAGGGTTGAATGCTTAGAAATTAATTAGCAAGAAATCCTTAGGGTGTAATTAGGTTGCCCTAATGGACATTAGACATGCCCTATATAGGTTGCATATTTATTATTTTAAAAGTATTATTTTAAAATAAGTTTAAGTAAAAATTGTAAAACCGTATTTTTGCTAAATTTAAGTATGATATTATTAGTTAGTGAAAACTTAACTGGCTTTTGTAATAACTCAATTTAAATATTAATTACGTATTATTGTAGCTGTATGTTTTCTTAATTAAAGAGAAAAAAATTATGCTTTAAAATAAAAAGTGAAAAGGGGGCCAAATTTAGTACAAACGACATTCGAGGTTATCGTTTTCGCTGGTAAAGTATATTCGTAAGAGTCAAAAATCTGAACGGTTGCCAAAGCTGACGAGTTCCTTAAATCATAGTTATAGCGAGTGTACACAATTTTTCAATTGTTTTAAAATACCATTTTTTACGTTCTTTGATATAGTATTTGTTACTTTGCAAGTTTTATCTCTAACAAAGTTGTAGTATAAATAAGAACAATTAAAAAGTTATTTATTTTCTTAATATCATTTTGTAAAACGTAATTAGCAACACACTGTCGGTACGACGCCCTTATTCTTGCACTGTTGTGGTCTAGACATAACAAGATACGTAGAGGACATAAAGCAGCTCAATATCATCTGCCGCAAGCTTCTACTATCAGGTCTGTGGTAAAACATGGCGTCTGTTCAGTCACCATAAGCGATACCTATTAGACATTACACCATAAATCGTCTGCTATAGACGTAATTCTCTATATACAAGGTTATTTTTCAAAGACTAGCCAAATTCAATTACTGAGTTCAAAATATAAATACTGATATACACTTTTAGCAGTTTTTAAAAATACCCATAAATGAGGTTTTTACATTAATTTGAAAATATTCGAAATTGAATGTGATTTTGCCAGCCGAGTTGAATCCGTCGATTGATCTCTCGGTCGAAGTTGGACTTACCTAGTCGGATTATTTGTCAACACTATTTCTAAACATACTCGTCAACAACTTCGAGCTTAGTGCTTCCAACAACTACCTGCACATAGGTGTGACATGGACGTTATACATGATCTTTGTTTTGTCCATGTTCATCTTGAGACCTATCCGTTGGGAGGCACTATTGAGGTCATTGAACATAGTGCTTAGGTTATCCAGCGATTCTGCCATAAGGACTATATCGTCGGCAAATCGAAGGTGAGTGATGTACTCGCCATTGATGTTAATACCGTATCCTTTCCAGTCCAATAGCTTGAAAACGTCTTCCAATGCAGCGGCGAAGAGTTTCGGGGATATAACGTCAACCTGTCTTATACCTCTCTGCAGGTGGATAGGTTTCGTACTCTGGTTCTGTACTCGGATAGCCATCGTAGCCCTACTGTACAAACACTTCAGCACTTCGATATACCGACAGTCAACTTGGCACCACTGAGGGGACTGCAGCACCGCCCAAATTTCGACGGAATCAAAGACTTTCTCATAGTCCACATACACAAGACATAGTGGCAAATTGTACTCCTCGGTCAACACGTAGACGGGGTTTAGAAGGAAAATCAGGCTGTAGTTCTTCAAGAGAGTATTTTCGCCTTTCTTGAAGAACAAGACCACCGCACTTCTGCACTACGCCTCCGGAGTAGTGCCACCATGGAGGACGGAATTAAGGAGCTTCTGAAGGACTTTAAGTACCGTTTTTCCACCCGCTTTCAGAAGCTCCGCTGTAATTCTATCTTACAAACGGCAAGTGCCCGGGCACTTGCCGTTTGTAAGGTGCTGGCGAGCAACTCTAATCTTGCTCAGATTGACATCCGGGATATCATCGGAATAGTGTCGGATAAGGCTTGCTCTTGGATCGTTACTCACACTTGCGTGTGGCTCCAACGATGACGTGTACAGCAGCTGCCCATAGAAACTCTCAATCTCACTCAAAATTTCAAGTGTCCCGGAAACGATGCTGCCACATTCGGTCTTCAGCTTCGACAGTTGGCTCTTTCTGGCAAACAGATCTCTGGGAACGACTTTGGAGCCCTGGTTCCGCTCGATCGCTTCTTCAATACGAGCAGTATTAAAGTTGCGTAAGTCCCGCCACATGCATTTGGAGATCTGTCTGCTGATCTGATCTACTGAAGACTGCAGTTCATTTTCCGTCCAACAGCCGTGAGATTAAGAGTGCGATCGGAGAGTTTTTGTGTTCTTCTGCGGCGGGTCTTGCAAAACTTAGCATATCGTCCACTGCATTGCCATCTTCTAGGCACTGAAAACGGTTTTGTAACTCGAGCTGAAAGTTTTCGGGACTTTAGATTAGAGCACGATGGGGACGGAGCGTTGACTTCATTAGACGACACCTCTGCAACTTAACGTTTAGGTTCAGTGTGCCTCTAACCATTCGGTGATCGCTACCAGTTTTCACCCTCGCGATCACTTAGACACCAATCTCTAAACCGTGCGGGAATCGAACCCACGGTCCGCTGCGCGGTAGCCAATAGCACTGCACTATCCAGCCGTAAAATGTCGAACTTTTTAACAAAGTTCCCACTTCGGATTTATCATTATGTAAATGAGTTGGAAGCAAGCCAAATCTTTTTGGTGCAAACAAATAAGTAAGCATATTAGTACGACCCAGCAACGAAATGTCACAATTATGAGAAATAAGTACTTGGGTCGATAAAAGTGTGACATCAGTTTAGTAGAAAGCCGGGTCTAAATGTTGCGCAATTGACAGTTATTACTACAAACTACGATTGATCCTTACATAGCGATGAAGTGCACTTTCACCTTCGATGCTGCACAAAAGAGTCCAAGTCATGCTTTTCAACACTTTCTTATATGTCCGTAGTCCGATAGGCCAGCCGGCTGCTAATACATTACACTTCGCGGTACGAAATTGTTACGGCTAAGTGATGAAATTAATTATGATCGAAGGAATTTACATTTTCATATTATGTAACATATTGATATAATGATTGCAATTAGGCTCTTGATCAAACCTCAATCGTAAAGCTTGAAGATGTGTGTTACAAAATAAACATATAATTTTTCTTTCTTTCATTCCTTTGTTAGTAAACTAGTTGGATCGTATGTGAAGCAATGGTAATATGGTGTTCAGCCTGGGAAACGTATGCACCGAGTGTTAGAATGGAGCTTGTGCATATTTCATACACAGCGTTGTTACCTAGACCTAATTTTGATAAACAATATTTCCTACATTGTTTATCAAATTTAGGTCTGGTTATAGATTGGTCTGTCTTCTGATTGATTAGGAAGGGAGAAGCGACTATAATTTTCTTCATAGACAAAATTTTCTTTTATGAATGAGCACACAGTCCACCTGATGGTAAAATACTCTCACCATACGAAACACAGCAGCATTAAGCTGCTATTTCACGCTGGTATTCTGTGAGAGCGTGTGTTGAGCCGACATATTCCTGCTACTAATATAATATAGCTGCAGAATGGTTCTACCATGTTAAAACGTGATTAAAAGAGTCGCGCAGTCATAGACTGGTAGTAAGAACTTTTTCAATTAAATATCTTTGTTATTATCCTATACTTATTTTATATTAAATTATAAGTACATTTTAGCCCAAAGTTTTGATTATTTAAGCGCAAAGAAAATCGAAATACAAGTAACGAATGTACTTGAAAATATTGCAACAGAAATTTCGTTTATACAAAACTTTTATAGAGCAGTTGGCTATCAGGGTAAACGATCGTCATAAATTTCAAAGTACGAAACAAGGGCACTCGTTTCCTGGCGCCACCAATAAAATAGTTAATTGCAATTTGAAATTCTAATTTACCATGTGCTCAGGAGCTAAACATCAGGTATAAATATAAAAATTTTAGTACCTAAAGCGACATATAAGTCAGAAGTTAGTTCCATAGTTATAGGCTCCATAGTCCATAGGCTTGTGAAGCGGCTGGAAAAGCTAAAGCATGCAAATACAGCAAATTCATTGTTCTAGTATATATTTTGTTTTTAATATTATATATAATAAAATATTGTATATTATGTTATGTAAATAAATAATAAGGATCCAAAAAAAGTCAGAAGGTTATTTAGAAACTTCTTTTCGTGTTGTTGCAGTCTACAACAATAATTAAAAAAATATTATATTGTCTATACTATATTATTGTTTCCGATTCCGTCGCCCTTCACTTCACATTTTATCTATTCTCAATAATATTTGTTGTTTGTGTAGGAGTACAAACTCGATTAATGAAGTAATAATGAACATGAGGTAATTATTTATTACATTAACGCAAGTACTATAGATTGAATAAATTTACGAATTTAATTGCGTTTAATTTTTTAAGTTATTTTTTGCGTACATCGGACCAAAACTTTAAGAGCTGAAAGTAGCCCGAGCTAATTATGACACCGTAACCCCGTCTTCATCCGTTCCCCCATGACCTGTAAGCACCCGAAACGTCGGGAAATAAAAACTAAGTTAAAATTCAACGCGGTATCTAAGGGGAAAATTGGTATATTTGGATATTATGTAAATAAGTATGGATAAACATTCCATGGTTCATTCTCGTTTATGGTGTCACATGAAAGTTTTTATGAATCACAAAATTGGAGAATAAATTATGATGTATTGCTGTTATCATCATCATTACAGCCCCTCACAAGTCCACTGTTAACCCGTAAGAAGGCGCGCTATGAGCAATTTGCTCACACAAAAATTTAATTCAAAATTTTTTTGTCTTTCCCTTGCCACACCAATTCAAGCACTTAAGTACCTTCCTAAATATTCACCCCCTCTCCCCTGACGCAATTCTCGATCCGCTCAGTGGCGTTGCGACCGCGCAGCAAGGCGTTTGTGAAGGCCGTGTACCAATTTGTGCGTCGGTGCGGCAATTTGCTCATCACGCGCCCATCCGTGTAAGTATTTATTTTTACATACATAATACA
This sequence comes from Parnassius orleans, assembly GCA_029286625.1. Lineage (NCBI taxonomy): Eukaryota > Metazoa > Arthropoda > Insecta > Lepidoptera > Papilionidae > Parnassius > Parnassius orleans. The sequence goes on along the minus strand of JAGSMP010000908.1, from coordinate 51,505 downwards.
TAAACACTCACGCCTGTCACCCAGAGGGGTAGGCAGAGACTACGGACTTCCACTTGGCACGATCCTGGCAAACCTCTCTCGCCTCCTTTACATCCATATATCTACGCATACACGCTCGTCGGTTAAGGGTACTCCTAATCTGGCCCATTTCCAATATATCGCCAATTTGGTCGATAAACCTTCTTCTAGGGCGTCCCTTTCCGACTCTGCCGTTCACTTCAGCAGCATAAATTTGCTTTGTCACTCTTTCTTCGTTCATCCTTTCTACATGACCAAATCACCGAAGCATTCCTTTCTTAATCCTGGTCACAACGTCATCTTGCAAACCACACTTTTCTCTTATCACACTATTTCTCACCCTGTCATTCAGATTCAGCCCTAGCATACTCCTTAATGACCGCATTTCTACAGCATTTATTCTACTCTCATGCTTCTTCTGCCAGACCCAACTTTCACTACCATACATTAAAGTAGGGACTAACACAGCATTGTGAATTGCCAAACGTGCCTTTTTTGACACATTCTGACTCTTCACAATAGCATGTAGAGCCCCATTCACTCTATTTCCTGCGTTCACTCGTCGTTCTATATCCTTATCATATCTACCATCCCTACTAAATAAACATCCCAAATATACAAACTCATCCACTTGCTCAATCAACTCCTTCTATTCTTATTTCATAACGTTTTACTTTCTTCTCTTTCAAAACCATCACTTTCGTCTTACTTGCGTTCACTTTCATACCTCTTTCTTTTAATGATCGGTTCATTAAAGTAACCATCATTTGCAACTCGGCCGCCGAAGATGCAAATATGACTTGATCATCGGCGTACAAAAGGCATTTGACGGTTAACTCACCCATTCTCAACCCACATTCTTCAACTTTCAAAGTTTGCAAACAACTGTCCATAAATAGGTTAAACAGCCGGGGAAGCTACACAGCCCTGTCTGACACCTTTTGGATGCCAAACCAGTCCGAGTAGGCCCTGTTGATCCTGACACAAGCACTAGAGTCCCAGAGACTTCAATGCCTGTATCAAACCAGCGCTCAACCCAAATGAGTTCAGTGTTCGCCATAACACATTCCTGTCCACTCTGTCATAAGCCTTTTCAAGTCCATGAAAGCACAAAAACTTTCTGGTTTTGGCCAAAACTTCTCCGCAATCATGCGCATGGAAAATACTTGATCCGTACACCCCATTCCCTTTCTAAATCCAGCTTGCACATCCCAAATTTTTCCATCAGTTTCTTCCATAACTCTTTCAATTAACACCTTAGCATACAGTTTACCCACAATGCTAAGCAAGCTGATACCACGGTAGTTTTACAGTCCTGCTGTGACCTTTTCCTTTATATATTGGGACTATAACGGCTTTGCACCAGTCTTCCGGTACCCGCTTCAGTTCCCAACATAAATTAAACAAGGTGTACAGCAGGCTCCACCACTCCCTCTCCAGCCCTTAGCATTTGGAGTGATACTCATCATATCCGGCTGCCTTACCTGCTTTCATGCTTTTCATTGCTTTCATTATTTCATCTACACTTATCTCCTACCTCTCTCCACTTCTTTCGAAATTTCTTTTCACTTAATTCAGACGACCCTTCACTCATAAACACGCTTTCAAATTATTCCTTCCATCTCTTTAAATTGAAACTTCATCATTCAGCATACAGCCATTCTCGTCTCGTATAGCATTCATTCTAGGTTGTTTTGAATTTCCCCTAGCAGTTCTTACGAGTTTCCAGAACATTTTAATATTTGCCTGGAAGTTATCAGATATCCTTCTATCATTCTTATCCGTTCTTTCTTGCTTTTTCCTTTCAACAACTTCTTTTACTCTCTTATTTATAAGTCTAAAGTCTGCCTTTTTTCTTTCAATCTCATCATTCATACCGCCAGAATTACCAGCTTTGGTTGCCAGTAAATCTAGTAAATCTAGTATTTATTTTTGTGGTTTAAAAAAGTTAGATTGTTATTTCTGCCATATTATTTCTTATTATTAAATTATTATTATTATTTGTTTGATTTATATTAGTTGATTATCATGTAAAAACTCTTTAGTAATAATGTTATTATTTTTATTTTTCTTCTAGCTACACTACAGATACAAAATGGACGATCGAATGCAAGCACAAATTCGTTCGTGGTTGGAAGAGGATTCTGATGATGAATTGGATGCAGATCTTGAAAATGGGGAACAATATCGTGTTGACACCATAGAAAGCGATAGTTCTGTCCGTAGTCCTCACGAAACTGATACGGAGCAATCGTCGGATGAAAACGATGCTGATATTTCTACTCCCGCGACTCAACAACAAAGAGGTAGGATCCCATACTATATTGGCAAAGATCGTTCCACAAAATGGCTTATCCACAAGCCTTTACGTAACGTACGTACTAGGAGTTATAACATAGTTATCCACCTGCCAGGAGTAAAAAATGTAGCTAAGAATGCCAAAGAACCTTTACAATGTTTCTCATTGTTTGTGGATGATACCATGATAGACAAAATAGTCCTGTACACGAATGTGTACATAACTAAACTACAAGAAAAGTTTTCACGTGAACGGGATTGCAAACTTACAGATGCAGTTGAAATAAAAGCATTGATCGGAGTTTTGTACATGGCGGGCTTGAAAAAGATCTGTCATTTAAATGTAAAAGAAATGTGGCTAGATGATGGAACAGCATGTGATTTTTTTAGAGCAACCATGTCAATAAAAAGATTTTTATTTTTGTTACGGGTTTTGCGATTCGATGACATAAATACTCGTGATAACAGAAAAAAAACCGACCACCTGGCACTAATCCGAGAAATTTTTGAAAGCTTTGTTGCTCATTGTAATCAAAATTACACACCCGGGGAATACTGCACTGTGGATGAAATGTTGGAATCATTCAGAGGCCGCTGTAAATTTAGAGTTTATATATCCAACAAACCCGCAAAGTACGGCATCAAAATCTATGCACTTGTAGATTCCAAAACCTTCTACACAAGTAATTTGAGATTTACGCCGGAAACAACCTGCAGGGCCATTCAGTTTGAGTAACTCCGCTGCTGATGTAGTGAAGAGAATTGCACAACCCATATTGAACACGGAAGAAATCTAACTATGGACAATTATTTTACATCCATACCGTTGTTTGATGAACTGAAAACACCTACAGAACAACTGCGGTGGGAACACTGCGAAAAAATAAAAAAGAGATTCCGCCTTCTTTTTTGTCAACAAAGGATAGGCCAATGCCAAGTTCAATTTTTGGTTTCGGTGAAGATAAGATAATCTTATCATATGTGCCAAAGAAAAAACAAAGAAGATTGTCCTTATGCTATCAACACTTCACAATGACGACGCTATAGACCAAGAAACTGGAGTGAAGCTAAACCTGAGATTGTTACATTTACAATTCCACAAAAGGAGGCGTAGATGTTGTAGATCAAAAGAAAGAGGATTATTCCGTTGCCAGAATCACATAAAGATGGCCAATGCGCTTATTCTTCTCCATTTTGAATATAACTGGGATCAATGCCCAAATAATATACAAAGCCAACACAAACACTCTGATTGAGAGACGAACATTCTTGAAAGAGGTGGCTCTCGAGCTGGTGAAACCACATATTTCACGCCGGATTTGCATGGAGAACATATCCTCAGATCTCAAATTTCTAATGAAGCGATTTGTGCCGGCTCCTGTGCCTGTTGCGGAGCCAGGACCAAGCGGATTTTGTGCAATATGTCCTAGACGTAAAAATAGAAGGTCAAAAAAACCATTTACTTCGTGCAAGCAATTACTTTGCACCGAACATGTAAAATACATGTGTTCAGTGTGTTTCGAGAGGCACATTAGTGTAGATTTAATGGATGAATAACACTTTTTAGTTTTTGTTATGTAACAGTTTTTATTGTGAGTTTTATGAAACGTGCCAAAAAATTTAATTAATACTAGGTTGTTTTGTTATTTGCGTTAGAAGTTGCTATTATGTTTAATAGTTTTGATTAAAATACTTGTTTTTTTACTTACTAAACCTTGTGTTATTTATTTAAATACATTATAAGCCAATAAATATAGAAACACTAAAAATATGAACATTTATGATAGTGTGAGCAATTTGCTCGCGCGCGCCTACTCGTGTAAGAAAATTAGGCGCGCCTTCTCACGGGTTAAACATCGGCACAGGCCTCCCGAAAGGAACGCCACAAAGCACGGTCCTGAGCCATCTGCATCCATTGACTTTCTTTTACCAATTGCTATATCAACTAACAACTATTTATTATATCAAATATTATCGAATTAAGATACAATAAAAAGCTTAATGCCTATACACGTCCTACTCACAGGCCTCTCCTCATTTTTGAGAGAATTTTAGGGCAAGTAAGTGTCCACCGCGATGCCCCAATGCGTGTTGGCGGACTTCACTTGTCTTGGAAATATTTTTTTTTATTTCCTGAACATTCAGGTTTCCTCACGATGTTTTTTTTTCACCACTGAGCACGTGGTAAATCAGCACTTAAAATTGTAACTAACAATTTCATTGGTGCCGGCGAGGATTGAACCTTGGTAGCTCGGTACTGTAAAATTTACAGCGAGCGCTTAGCCTCAGAACTACCACGGCTCAAGGCATAGAATCGTACGAGATAACAAAAATGGAGAAGGTACTAAGTTTTTACATCTAGTCCGATTTGCTTTTTTTACCGTGTAGTGGCGGTGTAAGAATATCCACTATGTAAACTATATTATTTCGTGGGCGTCGTTAGAGGCGAGAGAGGGAAACAAATCAGGAGATGGTCAGAAGTGTCTTCCTAATAACGATTAAAATAAAAAACTGCGGTTGCCAAATCGCTTGTCAAGCGTGACACCTATGGCAAATATTCCCCTATGAGGCAATCTATGGGGGAGGCATATGTTCAGCAGTAGACTTTAATAGGCTGTAACGGTAACCGATTTACTGTTTTGAGTAGCAGAACGTTATAACAACATCATATGTGAACAACGGAGCGTAATGTGATGTTACAGTGGTGTGGTTGACGCTTGACCCCGGGATGTTGGCGTGAGTCAAACGAAAAACTATTCTATTTTACTTTTACAAGAGCTAGAAATAACATTTTTAGTTAACTGCGCGGAGCCTAATATTAGGTAAGGTACTAGGTGGTAGGACACCTTTGCCTAGGTGTTCATCTGAGGATAAAACGGCAGACAAAACGCTCTGGCGTCATGGCGCTCTCGACTCGAGGAGCGCTATGAACGCAAGCGCGTCATTGGAGCAATCCTGCCGGTCTTCGAAGCCTGGATGCAGCGACGAGCAGGAAGACTCACCTACAGACTTACACAGATGATTACCGGGCATGGGTGCTTCGGTGATTATCTGTGTAAGATCGAACGCGAGGCGACGGCGAACTGCTTCCACTGTGGTGGACGGGACCAGGACTCCGCTTCCCATACGCTCGCAGTATGCCCAGCGTGGGAACGGGAGCGGACAATCCTGGTGAACCGCATTGGACGGAACCTCTCCCTGCCAGCAGTCGTGTTGGCGATGCTGAGCGGGGACTCGGCGTGGAGGGCCGTAGTCAGTAGTAGATCGGGAGAGGGCGGATCCCGCGCGGTGACGACGTCGCCAAGGCGTTCGTCATGGCCCTCCTCCTGAAAACGGTGTTCCCCTACCAGAAACGGGGCCTTCGGGGTTGCAGACGCTCGGGGTGGGGGCCTCGAACGCCTAGTTATGTAATCCCCGAGGAGGACGATGACTCGGAAGTGGTCTCGAGACATCGTGATAGCATTGCGAGGGTGCTAGGGGCAGCAAGTACTGTCCCCGGGTCGTGCTATAAGTGTAACAAAGCGATGGAGGAGCCCCGGTTACGTTCCGAACGGAGTTCCCGGGACCCCTCGTATACGCTGATGGTGACCACCGTAGGGTTTTAGCCGGTATGAGTCCAGCATAACCTTTTCGTTGCCCCCGCAGCGGAAGGTATCCATGAGGATTTCCCCACGAAAAAAAAGGTGTTCATCTGAGTAGGTACAATCTTACTTATTTCTGCCACCACGCAGTAATGCGAGCGCTGCTGTGTTTCGGTTTTAAGGGTAAAGAGAGCCTTTATAATTACATGCTGTGAGGTATTCGATTATATCGAATAATAATATTAGAAGTGATAACGCATCTGTTGCCTTCTTTGTTTTATGTTGCACCATTAAGTTACTTGTAGTTCACTTGATTGCATTGAAACGACGAATTGAATGAGTTAAGAAATAAAATGGAAATAGAAACTTTTTTATTTAATATACTCAGATACTTAGATTATAAATAATACTTATTAAAAGTCATTCTTATGTTTCATTTACCACTGGTTCGGAAAATATTTCTTTCCTGAGAAGAACCAGCAAGGAACCCAGCAGTGGTAATTTTTTTTTGAAAAGAGGAAACCGGTCGAACATCTGGTTGTTTGTTGGTATCTTTGACAGGTATAGTTCTTTTGTTACAAAACAAACATAAATATATATCGAAAAAGGTTCTAGTTGAGTTCAATTTCTTAAATCTTAGATTCCAAATTCATTTATTCGGTGGGCAACGGAGCGTAGTACATTGTCACGGTGGGATGCGTTACCGTTTTAAGTGTTGGCCTTAAATTAAAAGATGTCGGGATAAAGACCATAAATTTCATCGAGCTTAACACTTGAAACCAAAAAATACTGTCGCAGAAAGGAGAACATACAAAGCGTTTCGTCAGTAAGAAAACCAGTCTGAAGGGGTAGGCGGAGGCCAAAGAGCAGAAAGCTGCTTAGACCACGTTTGGCCAAAAAATATGGATTTAGATCGAAATTGTGGAAGAAGTTTTTTACGTGGTAGAGCCATGCTGCAGCTATATTAATAGTATAGTTGTAGCACGAATGGGTCGGCTCGACCGGGGAAGGACCACGCTCTCACAGAATACCAGCGTAAAATAGCAGCTTAATGCTGCTGTGTTTCGTATGGTGAGTGTAGAGAACCGGAGACCCTTTTTACTGGAAAAGAGGCATTCTATCTTAGTCCTCACGGCTGACAACGCATCTGCATTTAAATTCGCAAACGAAGATAGATGTAGATGTCTATGTGCCACAGCAACCACTTACCATCAGGTGGACTGTGTGCTCGTTTGTCACCCTTATTCTATATAAAAAAAAAAAGTGATAGATGGCTGGATGGGTGGAAGCAGCAGCGTATCGTCTACACAATAGCACAGCTAATGTCCTTTTTTAAAGAATACAAGCAATGCTATTAAAATTACAAATTTTCCTTTAACTACTCCTCTTAAGTTTAAAATTCTTTTGTAAGCAGTAGTTCACGACATTAGTCGAATGGCGTATTCGAACCCAAGAAACAACCTACTTTTATCTGGGCAATAAACATAGTTGGCACATTCTTTTTTGTTAAAAATTCCACATAAACATGGGAACTATAAGTCCCAGGCAATATAGACGAGACAGGAGAACTCTTACGAAATTTTAATTTTAAATTTATAACGAAAACTCGCCGTAGCGTTCTGTTTACGCGTTCTTAAAACAGTGTCGAGTACTCGTCGAAAATATGAAAACTGTTTTGTAGAGATTTTTCGCAAATTAGCATACCGGCTTGTGAAACTAAAACTCAATTATTATTAGCGCTCTCATGATAGTATAATATTATTCATTTTAAACACATTTCAGCACCCAGCAACCTTTAACGACTAAATTAAGGCGCCAATTACACCGGTTCTACGACAATTGGTTTTACTTCAAGTACTAAATAAAACTTTATGTATGTTAGCTGTATAGTGACATGGGTGTCGTAAGAGGCGATAGAGGGAAACAAAGCAGGTGATGGGTAGAGTTTTCCTAATACCAACAAGAAAAATAACACTGTGGTTGCCAACCCACGTATCAAGTGTGACAAATAATCCCCTAATGATGTAGTCTATGGGGACGCCTATGTTCAGTTTTTTGATTTTTACACTGAAAATTTTGAATGAGTAAGTAGAAGGTAATTGATGAGACGATTACCTTTTCGGAATGGTTATTACAGACACTTCACATAAGAAGCTTATTCCATTACTTCGGTAATTTTTCTATTATTTGTTTCAGAAAAAATGAAAATGTAACAAAGACCAACAAAGAAAGGTAAACAAAACACTACTGACTCACTAAAAAATATTACGTTTAATATAATTTGCAACCAACGACATGGTTTTATGTTTTTATTATAACATAGTATTAGGCCTAATTAAAATTAGAGAGATGAGTACGCGAGTGCGTGAGTGCGTGTCAAGAAGTTAGACATGGTTTCAGCGTCAGGAAATGTACGGAGTGTTCTACTTTTGTTTGTTGTTTTGTTGGCTGCAATGAAAGAATGAATATGGTATGGTATACTTGTAAGAAAAGTAACAGACTACGTATGTGTCACGGCTAGGCACAGGCCTTTTATAGTGAGTGCAAAAAAATTTGTTTGGATTAGGTAAAGACCGCCATATTTCCCCAATAAGTGTTGACGGAATTAACATGTTCTCGAATTTTATTAAATTTTGTCACGATTTTCTTTGCCGTTGTACACGTGTTAATTCAGCAATTAAGAATTAAGTGCTAGCAGATTATTTAGTTTTTATTACAAAGTCAAAGTCAAAATATTTAATGTTACATAAGTGAATACTTTGAAAGGTGGAGTGAGGGTAAGAGATGGAACTCAGTTGATCCAGGTGGACTACAACCTTATTTCGTGGCATTTCTTGGAAGAGGGCTATGTTCAGCAGTGGACTTGTGAAGGGTTGTAATAATGATGACGATAAAGTATTATAAAAAATATTATAAAAAAACCAAAAAAATGATTGTCCCACTGGCATCAAAACTTCTTTTAGACACTATTTACGATGTAGCATAAGATTATCCATCTGGAAATCTCATCTCGTGAGTGCCGCAAAAGTGATTTCGGAGAGTGCTCGGAAAATTATAGCTTTCAATAGATCGTACCCATAGTTTGTAATGAAGTCTTGAACTTATTCGAGAATTAAATCAATGGTTATGAAAATAATTTTTATATGCGTTGTCACCCCTGAGAACTATGATATAATGCCTTAATACCAGTAAAAAGGGTCTCCGGTTCACAGTCACCATACGAAACAGGAGAATTAAGCCACTATTTAATGCTGGTATTCTGTAAGATGTTAGTTCCCAACGATTGGCGGTTGAAAGGGCAACCGACCGAATCGAATTTAAATACGTTGTGATAATCTATGGTTATCACAATGGTTGGGAATACTGCACATTGAATAAAACTAATATAATGAAATTTATTGCATGTAGTTTTAACTTATTAATTTATTTCGATCTAAGAGAACATTCTATACAGCAACTCGAAACATCGTTAATTAATAATAAGTAAAAGTGAAGACGAAAAACTCGAATGTATAGTTTTGTTTGCTTTTCCAAGTGAGTAAATTCTTTTTACGCGTCTTAAAATTTAAATAAATGTTTTTAAAATTTATTCTTTAAAATATTTTTAATATTATTATATATTTCCCCGAGATACAAGACGAAGGCATAAAGTCCTGAACGGTAAACACGATAACCTAGAAAATCCCACTTCACTCTTGGGTAACTCAGTCTAGACGTTTGTAAATAATTTCCTTTGCCTTACGTTATAGACTTGAACAAAGAAAAATGCTTCGTTTGCATCTATGATCCGTCTACTACAAGAAATCTGTACGTTAAGACATTCAAAGATAAAATGGAGATGAAAATACATTTTTCATCTCTATTTTATCATTGATATTTGTGCACTCTACGGCGTTCTTATAGATTGCCTCATAGGGGGATATTTGCCATCGTTGCCACGTTGGCAGGCGGGCTGGTAACCGCTCTTTGATTACAGCCTATCAACGTCTACTACTGAACACAGGCCTCCCCTTAGATTGCCTCATAGTGGAGATTTTTGCCATAGTAGCCAACGTTCGCAAGCGGGTTATAATTGCAGTTATTTTTTATTTTGAACTGTTATCAGGTAGTACTGCTACTCATCTCCTGTTTTATTTTCGCCTCTTACGACTCCTAAGGAATAATAATATGAGGTAGTGGATTCTCTTACGCCACCACCGCATGGCACATTACACTGGTTACATAAACACAACTATGGGAAATGTCAGAAAACTCTTATGACAGACTACATGAGAAACATAGTATAATGTTGAGCGGTGAGAAAGTCAAAACATTGTAATACTAAAACCTCCAATATACTGAACCCTCAAACATACTGAAACCTCATATCTGATTAAGATAAATATTTTTATGCATTCATCATAATATGTACGTTATGATGAAAGCATCAACAAAACGTGTATGTTTCATACAATATTTAAGGTGGGTGTCTAACCTAAGATTTTTTTAATTTTTGTATCATAATAAACAAGTATTACGGAAGCTCAATTCCGTTTCCATACCCTTACTAACGTTGACACTCACAAGCACATTTTAGAATGATGATATCCAAAACATATAGTCATGATACATTACCGAAACATAAAGCAAGGGTTACCGTGAGTTTACACTGGTAAAACATTCACAAAAAAACATGGTTACAATTATACAATGTATCGTATCGCGTTTGCACTGTCAAAAAATATGTTGAAGTGAAACATGTTTGACATCACAAGAACAATACACGTTTTACAACAAGTTTTGGCAACCAAAAGATTTCGAAGATTTAAAAATTAGATGTTTTATGTGCAAACGCACAGTTAGATAAATAGAAAATACTCAATACTAAAACATAATCTTTAATTTGTATATCATGTACTCAGAATAATAAACAAAGAAACATGGACTGCTGCGAACATTTCAAGTCACGCAAAAAGCAAGCCAAAATCATGCTTAGCTTTTTGTAAAAACAAGCTCAAGGTACTATTAATTTGACCCATCTTCAATATATCGCCATTTTGGTCGATAAACCTCGTGTTTGTATGAACGCGATAATCTCACGGACTTCTCACGAATTTCAAATATATTTTTGCGTGAAATAGCACGCTTATTGCGGAAAGTACCTTCTTTACGTTTATTATATTTATTAGATGAACTTAATAATCCTTTAAAATCTATTGGACATCAATTATATTGAAGTTCTGAATATTCAGAATTTAATAATATTGAATTTGATTCATATATAATTCAATATAATAAAAATATCCCTGAAAATTTTCGTTTATTAGATGTTGATAATCGAATTATCTTACCTATAAATAACCAAATTCAAATTATAGTAACTGCTAATTTTCGTTTATTAGATTCATACGTACACTGATGCATCTTAAATAATTTGCAATCAACAATATGGGTTTAGGTGCATGTGTGCATTTAGCAGTAAACATTAATTTACGGGCTGAAAAAAGAAAGAAAGAAGAAAGAGTGCGTGTCAAAAAGTTGGGCATGATTTTGTCGTCACTTGAAATATACGCAGCGCTCCGTCTTTTTTATTTTGCACTCGGAAGCATCACAATTCCTGACCCTCGCCGCGTATCTGGTCTTAGGCACCGTCACTAATCAAGTGTCGGCCGCGGAGGGTAGGGAGAGCGACGCCTCGCAATACCGTCACTTCTCTCCCCTCGGTTCCACAACCACCGCATCAACGGTGCGGCTCCGCCAGAGTCGCGGAGGATAGGGCGAGTGGCGCATCGCCATACCAACACTCCGCTTCGTCCGCGACTCCAACTCAGCTGCATCGGTAGGGGCGGAAAATATCCCTCCCTCCAAGCCCACTTGGAGCGGCCACCTCGGACTAGCCCTTCACCTCGAACCAGCCATGTGGGTTCCTTTTAGTTCACCATGGGTGACCAAGCCACGGCTAGTAAGCCCCCACAACGACAAGACGGGAGCCCTATCGGAGGGGGAATGTGTACTCCTATCCTTACTTGTACATTTAACGAGATGGGATGATGGATTATCTTATGCCATTATCATCCGCTTAATTTTTACATTTATAACGAAGGAGTAATTTAATGAAACTTTATAGGTGGTAGAGCCATGTTGCATGTATTTTATAAATTGTTACATGAATAGTCGGCACGACCGAAGAAGGATAACGCTCTCTCAGAATACCAGTGTAAAATAGCAGCTTAACGCTACTGTGTTTCTTATGGTAAGTGTAGAGAACTGAAGACCCCTTGCACTAGAAACGACGCATTTTGATTTATAACCAAGGATAGATGTGGATATCTGTAGGCCACAGCAACCACTTACCATCAGGTTAACTGTGTGCTCGTTTGTCACTAGTATCCTATAAAAAATTGTTTCTAGAAATCTGTAATATATATTTCGACATACATTTACATAAGTCACCATAATATTACATTCAATTTGAAATCTCTTTTTAAATTTTCAAATTAAGTAACTTAGAGCTGTAGTAAGAACGGTAAATCCCTTTAAGTTGTCTGACGATCTTTAATTATTTTAAGGTACATTTAGCGAGCTTTAAGTCTCCATTGATCAAACTCATTGATAGAGTGTTTATGTTCATGCCCATCGGGAGATAGGCAGCCGCGTCTTCCTAATAACGACTAACAATAAAAAACTACGTTTGCCAACTCGCTTGCCAAGCTATTACAAATATCCCCCCCTTTTTGGAAATCTATGGGGGAGGCCTGTATTCAGTTGTGGACTTTAATATGCTGTAACGGTATTCGATTAGGTAATGGATTGCAATCTCTAACTTTATTCAATACATTTTAATTAACTGTTTAATTTAGTTTATAATTAAAAAGAGCCGCGGTAACTCAAGGGCTAATTAAAATATTTAAAATATCTTGCTAACCGCTCGTTGTAAATTCTTGAAATTAGAAGCTAACCTAAGCCCTCGTTGGAAATTCTGAGTTTGGGTTGCTCGCTCACAAAATTTAATAATTTTGTAAATTCCACGGTTGCACTTTTCTTTAAAGGATAAGTTTGACAAACGAGCACACAGTCCACCTGATGGTAAGTGATTGCTGTGGCCCATAGACACCTACATCTATCCTCGATTAAGATTCAAAATTCAGATGCGTTGTCACCCGTGAGGACTAAGACAGAATGACTCGTTTCCAGTAAAAAGAGTCTCCAGTTCGTTACACTCACCATACGAAACACAGCAGAATTGAGCTGCTATTATACGCTGGTATTCTGTGAGATCACGGTCCTTCCCCGATCGAGCTGACCCATTCGTGCTGCTGCCAGCATGGCGCTACAACGTCTATTTACTTTATATTTTCAATTTACTTTACTTACGAAAAGCAAGAAAAAGTGTCGCAGTGAACTGTAAAGAAGAATAAAGCTACTGAAATTCATTTGTTATTTAAGCTCATTTCTTACACATGGGAAAAGGGTTTTGTTACAAATAGTCAACAATACTTTCGACGTTCTCGCTAACTCAAGATTGCTACGTTTCACATTCAAGATTTTTATTATTAAAAACGGTCATAATAAACTTGGGTAGCAGGGATTGAATTGAATATCTATAAATTCGTTATTTAGATTTAAGATAATCTTCAAACAACTATTATGTTTTATAATTTTTTTTAATTTCTAAAAAAATCTCCAAGTTTTTCGCATAAAATATAGCCTGTATCACGGCATTGATGGAGTACCTGTGTTTTATGAATATAAATTATTACATTAAAATAATTCATAGGAAACCAAAACACGTTATGCTGCGAAATATACTATTCTGCGAAAAATGTTAAGAAAATATACTTTCACGAAAATCCGTAAAAGTGGTTTTATTCAATGTGTAGTGTAAAATCCTTATGTAATCCAGTACGAACTGAAAAAAAGCAAATAAAATACGCCGATTAGAAGATCTCAAGACCAAGCGCGCAAAATACGTAACATCTTAAATCAGGCCTCTAAAAAGTTGTTAAGAACGATGAATTAAAAAGCTGAAGGTTAACTCCGGGTTAATTTTGACATCAGCACGTCAATTACCTCAGTCCCCCGTGACCACGAGTGCTGCAAAGGACTTGAAACTTTGGGAATTAACAAATGTTAAAATTAAAAATTTTGTAAAACCGATTTCATTATAAATAAAATGAAAACATCATCAATGTAGTTGAAGTCAATTAAATACGCATTGCTAAAGATAACTCAACAACTACACACACACACGATCACATGAAAAGCACGTGGTCTACCACGTTTTTACGTGGTAGAGCCATGCTGCAGCTATATTAATGGTATAGTTATAGCGCGAATGGGTCGGCTCGACCGGGGAAGGAATACGCTCTCACAGAATACCAGCGTAAAATAGCATCTTAATGCTGCTGTGTTTCGTATGATGAGTGTAGAGAACTGGAGACCCTTTTTACTGGAAAAGAGGCATTCTATCTTAGTCCTCACGGCTGACAACGCATCTGCATTTAAATTCGCAAACGAAGATAGATGTAGATGTCTATGGGCCACAGCAACCACTTACCATTAGGTGGACTGTGTGCTTGTTTGTCACCCTTATTCTATAAAAAAAAAAAAAAAACAGCTTTCAATTTAAAAAAGAATCATCAAAATCGGTTCACCTAGAAAAAAATTCTGAGGCAACAAACATACAAAAATACAGACAAATTGAGAACCTCCGCCGTTTTTTGATGTCAGTTAAAAATAAATAGAATTAAACGCGGTAAAATTCTTAAAATTAGTTTTATTCAATACTTAATACCTAATAACTTAACACCACCATTTAAAAACCGTACCTATATTTCTAAATGTATTTAATTACATTTTTTTCAATTTTAGAATGTCTCAATCACATTCTTATCACAAAAATATAAAATGTACAGACTATGTAAATATGTAAAATGTGCAATTTACAATTTTATTTTATGTGTAGTTTTTTTTTATAGAATAAAGATGACAAACGAGCACACAGTCCACCTGATGATAAGTGGATGCTGTGGCCCATAAACATTTATATTTATCCTCGATTAAGAATCAAAATGCAGATGCGTTGCCACCCCTGAGGACTACGATGAAAATCCTCGTTTCCACTAAAAAGGTTCGCCGTTCCATACGACACAGCAGTATTAAGCTACTATTTGACGCTAGTATTCTAGTCAACTAACTTTATAACAACATTTTAAAGTACTATCGATTATCTATTACCGGTGTCAGATGCGCTCGTTGCGGAAGCTTAGTTCCGTTTAGTCTCCGATAACTTATCTCGCTTCTAAGCTACTTAGTACTTTAATAAGAAATGTTTGTTGTACGTATAAGATAAATTAAGATAAATAATTAAAAACAGGAAGGCAGCGGTGCCTAGCACCGTAGTGTAGGGCGGCCCCTACTAGAGATTGACTACCTGGAAGACATGCATGAATTCGAAGGATGCAGGTATTTAGGATCGTGCTTTGTGGCAATCCTCGGGTTGGCCTATGTTTAGCAGTGGATTTGTGAAGGTTACCTCAGGAATCATTTCAGTGTACAAGTAATTCTTATGAAAAGATACTTTTTACTTTTACCATTGGTTCGTAAAAACCTCTGTCCTGGGGAGAACCAGGAAGCAATCCAAAGGAACCTTTTTTTTTCAAAGCATATTATACAATAAAAACAGGTTGCTTACCTTATAAATTATATATGTAGCAGATATCTATCGCACAGTATTATTCTTAATACGCCTTACTCAGAGGTGAAACACGTATCGCATTAGCGACGGTTGCGTATTTCCTAATGTAGACTTAAGAGTATTTGATGTAGAGGTGGTTAAGCTTAATGGTGGGATTAATAGTGCAAAACTTAATAGGAGCGGGAATGTTTCAAAGTAAATAAAAACAACAATTTTTTTTATGCGGAACTTAAGAGAACAATATAAGCAAGTTAGTATAAATTCATTATTTTCATTATTTATGTATTTAGGTAAAAACGCTTAATATAAAAATATGTTATTAATATTGAAATTTTATCAATTTTTCAGTTATTTTTTAATCTATAAGATAAGAGTGACAAACGTGCACACAGTCCTCCCGATATAAAGTGGGTGCTGTGGTCGATAGACATCTTCATCTGTCTTCAACTAGTTGTCATATTGTGTTGTTGCACGATGCGTCGTCGCCCCTGACTTTTTTTTTATTAATGTTGGTGATATCTTTTTTGTCCTCGGTGACATCTTCCTAACATTTTGGAAGTTATTGCTTACGAAATATACAAACATTTATACACTCGAAAACCAACAACATCTGTTTTATGTAAGTACAGAAATGTTACTTCCGGTTGGGATTCGAACCCTGAAGCACAACTCTGTAAGTCATAACTCAAAATACTATGACATGCGATCTTAATACTTATACATACAAACATATAATACATAACAATGTACATGATTCCGCAATCATGTCGCCGCAGTTATGTCTACAACTATATTGGAAATGTCTCGCCGCAGCGAATAGCCTATCTATTACCATACCATTACAATCTATCAAAAGTTTACGACTAAACACAGGCCTCTCCCATAGGCAGGCTCAAAGGGGGGATATTAGCCACAGTAGTTTGGCAAGCAAGTTCGCAACCGCAGGGCGTTCCTTTCTAGTTGTTATTAGGAAAACGCTGCTGCGAAAAAATATACACAACCATGGGGAAGTGTATCGTCCCGTAGATGCTGTAAGAGGTGACAGAGGAAAAGAAACCACGAGATGGGCGGCAACGTCTTCCTAATAACTACTGAAAAGAAGTCACAGCGGTTGCCAACCCGCACGCCAACCTTGGCAACTATGGCAAATACACCCCCTATGAGACAATATATGGAGGAGGCCTATGGTTAGCAGTGGAATTTTGATAGGCTGTAATGGAAAGCCACAAAGCACAGTCCTGAGCCACCTCCATCCATCGACTTCCTGCATGTTGTACCAGGTCGTCACTTCATCTAATGACAATTCGGTGACAACGCCTAGAGGCCACTGAAGCGGTGGAGTATTATCCATGTCTATTAGAACGACTGTTCCTACAGAAATGGTGTTAGCAATCTTATTCCACTTTGCTCTACTCTGTAATGTATGTAAGTATTCAAATCTAAAGCGTATCCAAAAAGACTGAACTAAAGAATCTATTAAAGAAAAGCGTGATAACAGATTAATACGTTCTTTACTTAAATCGGCGGCTGGTAAGCATTCAAGCGGTTTTAAATTTAGGAAATGTGCGGACGTGAAGTAATACCAGTCATCTTTGACGCTGTTCCCTGTCGCTTGTCTGGATATTTTACGCCTGACGTAAACGAGACTGTTATAGTGTCCTCTATCGGAAGCCATAAGATTTTACTTTCTTTTCTTTTCGTACTTGCGGCTTAAGACACCCACGGGACGAAATCGGGTGATCGATTCTCTTAAGTCAAGTATTCAAAAGATGACATTACAATCAATCAACCAAATGACATAGCTAAATTAATGAATGACTATTATATCAAATTAAATAATCCTATCCAATCTATTAGCGACATGTTATTCAAACAGTGACTAATCCAAATTTAAATAGCATTTTGATGACCCCTGTAAATATTTCTGAAACTATAAATATTATAAATAATTTAGAGAACAAAAAAGTACAGGCTACTATAATACCGACGAAAGCAATAAAATCAAGTACACATTTAACCTCTAACGTATATTATATACTAGACCTTAGAAACATGAATTTTTCCAAATGAGTTTAAAAAAGCACTAATAAAGCCTTTGTACATGAAAGGTAACAATGCCATGACATGAACAATTATAGACCTATTGCCCTATTATCAAATTTTTCATGGAACAGTTCAAGCGTTCGCGTCCGCGGCCATCCCAGCCAATGCTTACCGAGAATTATACAAGGTTGGACGTACGTTGTTTTTCTAAAATTTTAGCGCTTTAGTACTAATTAGCACTATAATTGTGGGGAGCAAGCTAACGTTTTCATACCCACACACCTTGCTATAAGAAGCTTTAACGGGGTACTAAAGAAGAAGATAAATGAACTTATACTAACCTATATGTTTTTTCTACAAAAAGTTAATTTTTTTTAAAGTTACTCCCACATTACATGTGACAAGGCTGTCATATGGCAACATTTTAAATGAATCTCAAATCGGTTTGGCGCCGGAAAATTAATTTCCGTTTTATTCAAATATCTTTTGTGCATGCATGTTACATTTGCATCAGGTATAAAAAAGTTGACTAGAAATAAATTGCTTTGTCTAACCTATAATAAGTAAGCAAGCATTTAAAGAGGTAAAATTTCTGGCAGATTGCTTGTTTTCGAATCGTTTTGTGAAGCAAAGCAATGTGTAAGCCATGTGTAAGCACTGGAGCAAAGTATGTTTCCGTTTGTTCAACAATCTCTAGGGACAAATATGAGCAAAACACAGACGGCATATTTTTATTTGTTACTTTATTCAACGTTCATAATTTTCCATATATGTAATATCTTCTGATGCGGCAAGAATATGATACATCTACAGCTAGCTTTTTGACGAGAATACGTAATTTATTAACTCTCGCATCTCTATATACTAACTCTAAATACTAGGAACTTTACTTCATGGTACAATGAATACGCTTTTACAACAAAGTCCCAAAAATATGCAGAGCTACCAAAATGCTTAATATTAAACAAAAACTGTGTAAAACGCTTTATATATAATAAAGAATACATGACTGATAATTACCCTTATAAATGAGGTGATCGCTATCATGCTATTTCTAAGGTGTAATATTTAAATGCACTGCATTGTAAATTATTATTAAAAAAAATAGTCCCGCTGAGTTTTTACCAATTCTTGCCAGCGCATTTTTTGGTAAACAAGTGATAAAAGAAAAGCATACATGACTTTCAAGAAGTAATCTTTTTCTATTCTTTAAAAAAACGTTACACCCACACTAGGATTTTTTTCATGTATTTTGGAAGCCAGACGGACTCCAAGGCAGAAAAGGGCCTACCACCTAGTGCATTACACAATTTTATTACTCCTTCGGTTAACCAGACGGTCGATATTCCGTCAATGCGAACCAAACAGTTTCCTTCCTCTTTCGAAATGCGTTCAGCAAAGGAGTCGAATAATTTTTTAATTATTCAACTCCTTTGCTGTACGCATCGAACGTTCGATATATTATCGATGTTTTTCCGTCCGATTTCAATCTGGATATCTTTAAGCCAAGACTGAATAAGCTATAGATTAATACACTAATATACTGTGACAATAAGCTTTTATCACATTGTCAGTGGAATTTTCCATGTAGGGTTTCATCATCGCTTACTACCAGTAAGAATGTTGTCGAGCACTGAGTTTATATAAGTAAAAAAAATAATGTATATTTGCCCGTAGATATCTTTGGCGCTGGCAATTCTACAAAACAAAAGAAATACTCCGGTAATGTGACACGATTTTGTGTTTTATATTCGCCTGTTGCTGTAATAGTGAAAATATCCCTCGGCGGATTTTATCAAATTTAAAATTTCCTTATTCAAATGAGGCCAATAATTTGAAACTTGTCGTAATTGAAAATAAATATCATTATTACTGCGATGGATATTCAAGGGTCGTGAAATAGTAACATTTGCTAACGTTTATTTATGTATGATAAAACTCTTATTTTAAAAGTTTCTCGTTGGTCGTAATTATACATGCGCTAGAAATAATTCCGCAGTATTTACCATAGATGGCAGTGACGTGAGTAAAATATCACTTCACTTAATCTTAAAAAAAGTGTCTTAGTTTTCGCTAATTCGCACCCGCTGTTGCACCGTGATGTGCTCTTACCGCATTATTTATTTAAATAGTTTTAAAAGATTTATAATCGCTAGTGTATTTTGGCTATACACTGTCACAGACACACTGTAACACCTACAACGTTACACACCACAATATTTAGAAATTAACGCCGATTAGGGATTTTGAGTTCACACCTGCTTTTCGATAAGTAAATTTAATTCCTCTAATTTATGATACATATATTTTGCCGCGCAATCAAGTATTTAACGGCCACAAGGCGATATCTCGTGCCCGGCTTGATTAGCTTGTACTTACTGCTACCACAAAATCCAACACTACTACACTATGATAAATATACCACCGTCTACAAAACGACATTCGTTTCGCCACTGTTGTGTACTTTTTAATACATATTCGTAAGATGAAAGACGTAACATAGTAGTGACGTCGACTTTGTAAGTGGTAGAGCTATGCTGCAGCTATATTATAGTTTTAGCACGAATGGGTCGGCTCGACCGGGGAAGGACCACGCTCTCATAGAATACCAACGTGAAGTAGCAGCTCAATATTGCTGTGTTTCGTATGGTGAGTGTAGAGAACCGGGCACCCTTTTTACTGGATACGAGGAATCCCATCTTAGTGTTCACCTACAGGAGTGATAACGCATCTGAATTTTGATTCTTCATTGAGAATAAATGTAGATGTCTATGGGCCACAGCATTCACCTACCATCATGTAGACTGTGTGCTCGTTAGTCACACTTATTTTATAACAAAAATCATTTCATATTAATTATGTATTTACAACTTAGTGTTTGCTATTTTTTACCACGATTGCATACTGATCGAGGATAGATTTAGATGTCTATAGCCTACAGCATCTACTTACCATCAGATGGGCTGTGTGCTCGCTTGTCACCCTAATTCCATAAAAAAATGTTATTTCTAAGAGGAACTAATCTAAGAAAGCAACAAATATCATTATTATTAAAAACAATCTGTTGATGCAAATTTCTAAAACCGCATTGAAATTCTATATTCATTCTTTCATGCATTCATTACAGCCCATTACAAGTCCACTGCTGAACATAGGCTTCTCCCAAACAATGCCACAAAGCACGGTCCTTACTTACCAGGTAATTTCATCTAATGGGGAGCTGTCCTACAAAAATCTATGCAAAAAGAAAATATACACAATTTTTGAAACACATATCGTTTTCGATTGAAATGTGTTTGGCTGCAAGCCTCCGATATTGCACTTTAATGTTTCTATAAAAACGAACAGGCGATATGAGCGCCCCTTCCAGTTTTAATTTTTAATAGTTTGCTAGTTTGCAATTTTGTTAACCTTGGATATATATTCACAATATAGGAGAAAATTCTAGGTTGAGGGTAAAAAGTAGAAAAGTGGTAGGATCTTTTCCTACATATAAGTTATTTTGTGTAGGCTAACCGCACGCTGTAAACTTTACAGTATGCGAGAAATTCGGGTTCCATCGCCAAATAAAAATATTTCGTAGGCGTGTGCAGTCCAACAACATGCACTAGAGCAGCGCAGCGTACAAAAAAACACTCCCAAAAAAGATATTAAGCTACTACTCACCAGTGGGATGTACACACTGTAATTTTAACGATGACTTTATTTTATTATAGGACACTAAAGGATTGCCTTACTAAATTGCTGGAGTGTCGTGCTCCCTGGGCGATGTGCAAGTATTTCTATTGCGAATATGTTATTTTATAAACATGCCGTGTGGTGGCAGCGTAAGAGAATACATCACATAATTTTGCATTTACGTGGCAGAGTCACGCTGCAACTATATTATGATTGTAACACGAATGGGTGGGCTCGACTGGGGTAGGACCACCCTCTCGCAGAATACCAGCGTAAAATAGCAGCTTAATGCTGCTGTGTTTCCTTTGGTGAGTGAAGAGAGCCGGAGACCCTTTTTACTGGAAACGAGGTATTACATCTTAGTCCTGAAGGGTGCAAACGCATCTGCATTTAATTCTTAATTGAGAATAAATGTAGATGTTTATGAGCCACAGCATCCACTAACCATCAGGCAGACTGTGTGCTCGTTTGTCAGACTTATTCTATAATTTTTTATATTAATTAGTATTTACAACTTAGTGTTTTTTTTTATTACCACGTTTTTATTAACTCGCTTTCCTGACTATTCGGTACAAATTTTGCAATTGTTTTTAAACTAACTTCCCGATGACTTTAAACTTTCAATATAGCTCAGAGCTGGATGATATGCAATATTAACTCACATTCTTGTCGGTCTGTTTGTTTGTTTGTCTGTTTAGTAAAAATTTGCAAACGATTTCAAACTAACTTCCCGATGAGTTAGAGATTTGAAACTAAATATAACTTACTACTAGAAACGTGGTAAAAATGATTGCCATTTTAAATTATAATTTTCTTAACAAGATAACGATTGATATTTTTTAGAACAGGGTGATGTTATTGGTTCATGGTGAAGAAAAGAAATAATTTGACTCGTTTAAACTAACACATACATATCTATATCAACTTTTTATCGTTTTGTTTGAATACAAAAATGAACTAATATTTTTAACCATTACAGTTATCAGTTATTTTTTGAACTAATAACTTTTAATAAATTTATATAAATTCAGTCATTATCGACATATTTACACGCGTTCAGTTTAAGATCTGAAGAGTGTATTGCGCGGGGATGCACCATAACGACTTCACTTTTTGTTAACACCCTATATCGGCCCTTTGACGGCTCCGTGGCGCAGTGGTTTAGCTATGAGTTACAGCGCTAAAGGCCGCGGGTTCGAATCCCGCACGGAACAAGTATTTGTATTTGGCTTACAACTAATTGTTCCGGGTTTGGATTTTTGTCCTTCTAAAATTTATGTATGTAAACTGCCCCCACGATACAGGAAACATCCTAGTGTGGAGGTAACGTTTTAAAAAAAATATCTAATTTGTGTAGGTACTGAAAATCGATTCTTAAAGAGCAAACTCCAAAAATCTGACTGCTCCCGATAGTTGGCAGTATAACCATTTCGTCTAGGCCACATAAAATACCGTACCCGTGGTGGCAGCAGCGACACGGAATGTCTAGTACTGCGAACGTCAATCCGCCTGCCACAAATCCTTTTATATAGCGGGTGTACAATATGGTACAAAGAAATGAAACTTCGAAGGAGTCTCAGTAATCTATTTTAATGTACTATTTAACTTGTACACAATTATCTTAACAATATTAAATAGGACGTGCTAACAGATTAAGAGGCGAGAAGGTAAAGGGTACATTGAATATCTCAATTGAATAGTCGTTGGCTATTGCCAGTACTACGTATGTAAACGTAACGATATGCTATTGGTAGAAGTACAAATAGATTTATAAGAAAGAAATATGGACCTTACACGTAAACAATTACGGTGAAACTTAGTACTATTACCTAGCTTAACAAATCAAACGTACCTACACGTGAGGCATAATAATTGTTATACAAGTTACATTACATCTACTTAAATAATAAATACTTAAAACGCTAAGACGAAGCGGCGCGAACATCTTCCCGGGCCCTTGAAATCTGAGTTAAAGATTTCAAGTAGTATCTCTCAGTTATAGCTGCCACCCTATTTGCGACAAAAGGCTTAGCCTTATCACATGATTTAGCCAACCTAATACTACACTAGAGTCCGTCCAATAAACTCGACGATGAATTTTGCACCTTAGAGATTGAATGACAGTAGAGCCTAATTGAGCACCCAAAAGAGCAGCGCAGAGTTCAAGTCTTGGTATAGTCGTAGCCTTAAGAGGCGCTACACGAGTTTTAGCGCATAAAAGTTTAACAGTTATGTCACCATTAGCGTTACACGATCTCAAATAAATACACGCACCACATGCTATTTGCGAGGCATCGCAAAAGCAATGCATTTCAATATAAATTAGTTTATCAATTAAAATCCGTCTCGGGATTTTTAGCGAAGACAACGACTCTAAATGGAGAACGAAACGCTGCCAAGTCGATTTTATTCTTTGAGAAACGGGTTCGTCCCAATCTAACTTTTCAGCCCACAATTTTTGTAGCAAAATTTTTGGCTTAATTGTGCACAAAGATTAGCCCTAAAGGGTCAAAAATTTTAAAAGTCGATGACAATATGGATCTTTTAGTGAAAACTGTCGTAGGGGTATATTCGATTTGAAAATGTATTTGATCTAAGTGTGGAGACCACCCTATACCTAGAGTGTTCGTAGCATTACTGATAACTAGATTGCCTTCTTCCTTGTTTATAGAGCTACTCTCGAAGAGCTCAAACAAGTTAGATCTATATTTTCTTAAGTTGAAGCAAACTTTTTTGAGTTCATTGGCAACCGAGCGCTGAATGTGAAGCAGTTCTTGTTTACTATCTGCTCCTGTAAGCAAATCATCACAATAAAAATCCTTTTGGATGATTGTTTTAATGTTTGATTCTTCACATTCCTCGCCAAGCTGCCACAAGCACCTGGTACTCAAAAAACTCGCGCTAGAAAGACCATAAGTAAGAGTATGTAACTGTAAAGTTTGAAGAGGATCGGACTCTTTATCACGCCATAAAATTAACTGAAGGCTTCTATCCGACGCTCTGACATTAACTTGACGATACATTTTTTCAATGTCGCCCGAAATAATGTATTTGTACAATCTAAATCGTAATAGAATATTAATGAGGGAGTCCTGGATAACAGGGCCTTTCATCTGTAAATCATTAACTGACATACCAGAAGTAGTTTGCGCCGAGGCGCCGAATACTACACGAAGCTTTGTAGACTCGCTCTTTTCCTTCATCACCGGGTGATGAGGAAGAAAATATGCATTAATTGGCCTTTTTATAGGAGACGGCGAGAGATGACCAAGATGGGCGTATTCCTGAATAAATTGAACGTAGAGCTCCTTAAGTTGTGGCTTTAATTTGAAACGCTTCTCTAAATTCATAAACCTTTTTTTGGCCATAGAATATGAATCGCCAAGATAATTTTTTTTATTTCGGAGAGGCAACCCTACGCAAAACCTTCCATCATGTTCACGAACGGTATTCATTAAAAAATGCTCCTGGCAAAGCCTTTCCTCATTTGTTAGAGCCTTAGTTTGTGGGACACTTTCTAACTCCCAGAATTTAGATAATTGATCATCTATGTCAGTTAACTCTTGCTCCTTTGTTAAGAAATTGCATTGAATTTGTTTCGTGGATATGTTAGATTTAATGGGCATGGGGCCAGCTACCAGCCAACTAAGCTTGGAGCTACGAATGACCGGGTTATTTTTTCCTAAAGAGCGCTGCTGCGACCCAATAAGGTCCCAGAACAAATCAGCCCCCATTTACATATCGATAGGAGAAGGCTCATAAAAGTTGGGATCTGCTAGTTGAATGCCCGATAAATGAAGATGTTTTGTATCAAGTCGCGCCTTTGGTAGATGTTCTGATATTGTGAGTATAGTTAAACAATACGTAATAACATTGTAGGAATCATCATGAGATTGTAGGCGGATAGCGCAACGCTCCGTCTTTATATTAAGCTGCTTGTTGCCAATTCCTATAACATTTATATTTGATGGCTGAGAAGTCAGCTTAAGTCTTTGTTTTACAGTATCAGTAATAAATGAAGACTGGCTCCCACTATCAAGTATTGCTCGCACAGTTAAAGTATTTTCGGTTTTCGGATTAGAGATTCGGACCGTAGCGGTGCATAATAAGACTTCAGAAGCGCAAACTGCTGACATAGACAACGCTTCGTTTGGAACAGAGTTAGCATTTTCGGTATTAATATCCATGTGAAGCATTTAGTTACGTCTTTTTTTACAAATACGACAAAAGATATGAAGCTTACATCCTCGTGCGTTATGACCCGGTCTTAAACAATTTTTACAAAGATTCAATGACGTAGCCGTAGAAACCCTCTCTTCAGGAGTCTTAGATTTGAAATCTGGACACTCGAAAATACGATGATTACCCTTACATACCATATATTCGAAAGTCTTTTTCGATGGTTTACAGGAAGAAGAATTATTTAGACTAGAGCCTTTGGAAGTAACGATCAGCGATTTCGTTTGCCCTTTACTAGAGGAAGTCGTCACCTGTTTGGTTTTATTACGTTGAACGCTCTCAAGAACATCTGCGCGACACTTTAAAAAAAAAAATCCTTAAGCGACGGAATTATATTTTAGGGAGAGTATTTCTATGCTCCTCCCATTTTAAAGAGGTAGTGCTATCTAACCTAGCAGACACAATATGTATAATTAAAACGTCCCATTTTTCGGTAGGCAATCCCAGAGTACTGAGAGCCCGCAAGTTCTTTGTTATGTCAATCATTTCGGGCGTGCTTTTTCTTCTGACTAGCTTAACAAAAATCAATATTTAAGGCTAGTTGAGAGGTGTAGCCTAATGCTAGATAGCCTATACTATTCTGGCTATAATACAAAAAGTGTTTTCAAATCGGACTGGTAGTTCCAGAGATTAGCGTGTTTAAACAAACAAACAAAAAAAAACTCTAATAATATAACAAACTCTTCCGCTTTATTATATTAAGTATAAATGTCACTCCCACAACTAAGACACATCTAACGACACCCCATAAATTAGAATCCATTCCACCGATTAGGCTACAGAGCGTGCTGAAGAAATACACATACATACTCATACATACATAAATACACCAAAATAGTTTCACAATTGCCAAAGATGGAACACACCTAGAAATAAAAACGTACAGTTGAATTCTAAGTTAAATTCTCCTCTTTTTTGAAGTTGGTTATACGTTCTAATTAACAAAAATAATATGAAAGTTTTAAGTAGTCTGTTTAAAGTATATACTATAAAATAAACTTGGAAGGTACACTCGCTGCATCCGATTCATCCGCCTCCAGACAGAAAATAAGATACGTCTCATGTGAAGGCATTTATTGTCTAAAGCTCAAGTTAACGAGCGCCGCGGTGCATCTTCTTGAAAAATTATTCGCAGCTGGAAAACTATGGAAGCTAACAATCTTTAAAACGATTTTCTTTATTTATTTTCTTTATATGATTAGAAATCATATTATCTTATTTTCCTCCTCCTTTTATCATCATCATCATTACAGCCCTTCACAAGTCCACTGCTGAACATAGGCCTCCCCCAAGGAATGCCACAAAGCACGGTCCTGAGCCACCCGCATCCATCGACTTCCTGCATGTCTTACCAGGTCGTCACTCCATCTAGTGGGGACGCCTACACTTCGTCCGCCGGTACGAGGCCGCCACCGAGAACCTTTTTCCCATCGGTTGTCGGTTCTTCGAGCTATATGCCGGCCATTGCCACTCAGCTTACTAATCTGTTGGCTATGTCGGTCACTCTGGTTCTACTGCGGATATCCTCATTTCTAAGTTTATCACGCAGTGAGACCCCGAGCATAGCCTCTCCATAGCTCGCTGAGCGACCTTGAGCTTCCTCATCCGGCCAGCAGTGAAGGACCACGTCTCAGTTCCGTAGGTCATCACTGGCTGAGAAGTCAGCTAAGTCTTTGTTTTACAGTATCAGTAATAATGAAGACTGGCCCCACTATCAAGTATTGCTCGCACAGTTAAAGTATTTTCGGTTTTCGGATTAGAGATTCGGACCGTAGCGGTGCATAATAAGACTTCAGAAGCGCAAACTGCTGACATAGACAACGCTTCGTTTGGAACAGAGTTAGCATTTTCGGTATTAATATCATGTGAAGCATTTAGTTACGTCTTTTTACAATACGACAAAAGATATGAAGCTTACATCCTCGTGCGTTATGACCCGGTCTTAAACAATTTTACAAAGATTCAATGACGTAGCTGTAGAAACCTCTCTTCAGGAGTCTTAGATTTGAAATCTGGACACTGAAAATACGATGATTACCTTACATACCATATTCGAAAGTCTTTTCGATGGTTTACAGGAAGAAGAATTATTTAGACTAGAGCCTTTGGAAGTAACATCAGCGATTTCGTTTGCCCTTTACTAGAGAAGTCGTCACCTGTTTGGTTTTATTACGTTGAACTCTCAAGAACATCTGCGCGACACTTTAAAAAAAAAAATCCTTAAGCGACGGAATTATATTTTAGAGTATTTCTATGCTCTCCCATTTTAAAGAGGTAGTGCTATCTAACCTAGCAGACACAATATGTATAATTAAAACGTCCCATTTTTCGGTAGGCAATCCCAGAGTACTGAGAGCCGCAAGTTCTTTGTTATGTCAATCATTTCGCGTGCTTTTCTTCTGACTAGCTTAACAAAAATCAATATTTAAGGCTAGTTGAGAGGTGTAGCCTAATGCTAGATGGCCTATACTATTCTGGCTATAATACAAAAAGTGTTTTCAAATCGGACTGGTAGTTCCAGAGATTAGCGTGTTTAAACAAACAAACAAAAAAAAAACTCTAATAATATAACAAACTCTTCCGCTTTATTATATTAAGTATAGATGTAACTTCCACAACTAAGACGCATCTAACGACACCCCATAAATTAGAATCCATTCCACCGATTAGGCTACAGAGCGTGCTGAAGAAATAGACATACATACTACATACAACTCTGTAAAAGTATCGAATATGTCACAAAAGACCCGCGTAAAGAGGTTGTTCTAATTTTTACTGCATGTTGGTAGTAATTGTACTGATTTAGCGCAAAGTTTGAGGGATCTGTCATTAATTTGTTTTAAACTATACTTTTGTTGTCAGGTTTTGAGTTATCGGCGATTTTTTACAATGGAAAATATTGTTGAACAAAGAGGTGCCTTAAATTTTGTATTTAATGATATTTCATGTGGTGAATCACCAAAATACAGGAAATACCACGGCGAATCGTGTATATCGAAAACAGGGCTTATGAATGGTATAAGGTTTTTAGAAGGCCGAGAAGTAGTAGTAGATCACCGTTCTGGTAGACTTCAAACCGCTACGACCAAAGAAAACATCGACAAAATCAAGAAGCTAGTGCTCGAAATCGACGTATGAGTTCGAGAGTTGGCTGCGGAGGTGAAATATATCTTTAAGTCCGTCCACAACATTCTCATTGACATTTTAGGTGATGAAACGCGTCACGCTCGACTAGTTCCAAAAGAGCTCAATTTTGTTCAAAGAGCGCAGCGAAAGTATGTCGCTGAAGACATGGTTTCGAGCTTCACGGATCCGACCTTATGAAACGTATAATAACTGGCGACGAGACATGGGTTTATGAGTACGACATGCAAACAAGCCAACAGTCTTCAGAATGGCGTCTCGGAAACGAACCGAAACCCAAAAACTGCGGCAAAGTCGCTCCAAAATCAAGGTGATGCTGACAGTTTTTGACTACCGTGGTGTGGTTCACCCGAATCTTTCCAAAGGAGAAACAGGAATAAAGAATATTATTTAGGCGTCATGTTGCGCAGTGAGAGTATCCGCCGAAAACGTCCAGATTTGTGGCAATACAACCATGGATGCTGCACCATGATAATGCACCATCACACACAGCCATTATAGTGAAAGAGTTTTAGCGAAACATTCAACAAAAGTTCTCGACCAAGCACCGTATTCACCTGATATGGCTCCTTCTGACTTTTTTTATTTCCAAGTTAAATTACCACTTGAGAAAACGTTTTGAGTCGATAGAAGCTATAACAAAAAATTCGCTGAATGAGCTAAAGGCCACCGCAAATAGCCTAAGGAAAATGTATGGAAGACTGTAGCGTTGAGACAAGGTATTGCAAGCGATAACACTTAAGGCGACAAATAAATTTAGATGAATAATTTGTATTTTTGTTTTATTGACAAATTCGATATTTAGTACACAGAATGTACATAAATATACCAAAATAGTTTCACAATTGACAAAGATGGAACACACCTAGAAATAAAAACGTACAGTTGAATTCTGAGTTGAATTCTCCTCTTTTTAATTTGTTATACGTTCTAATTAACAAAAAATAATATAAAGTTTTAAGTAGTCTGTTTAAAGTGTATATACTATAAAATAAACTTGAAGGTGTACTTGCTGCATCCGATTCATCCGCCTCCAGACAGAAAAATAAGATACGTCCATGTGAAGGCATTTATTGTCTAAAGCTCAAGTTAACGAGCGCGCGGTGCATCTTCTGAAAAATTATTCGCAGCTGGAAAACTATGGAAGCTAACAATCTTAAAACGATTTTCTTTATTTATTTTTATATGATTAGAAATCTGTATTATCTTATTTTCCTCCTCCTTTTATAAGTTAACATAATGTTCATATCCATAAAGCTGTGAATTTGACTTTGACTTTTTTGGCTAAATGTGTATGTACATATGTATATACGTTTACAGTTACGTTTATACGTTTAAAGTCCTCTGCTGAACTTAGGCCTCCCACATTGATAGCTTCATAGGGGGGATATTGGCCATAGTTGCCACGCTTGGCAAGCGAGTTGGCAACTGCAGTTTATTTTTATTTTAGTCGTTATTAGGAAGAAGCTGTTCCCTCTGTTACCTCTTACGACACCCACGGGGTGATGTGGGGTAGTGGATATTCTTTCACCGCTACTACACGGCATGTTAGTGTCTATATTTAAAAATAACGCTGGTCGGTGACAATTTAGTGTTTGATAGGAAGCAGCTTTGTTAAAAATTGTCATAAATATGACAGTATTAAAAAAAATGGATTTAAATTTATAGATAGCAAGCCAGACGTCTACACAATCACAAATCTAATATAGCATTACTCACCTTTTACAACATGCTAGGTTAGCACATTTTTTTTTGTTATAAATCCCAGATAAATATTGAACCTTTAAGTCCCAAACCTACACGGGATACTATTTTATATAATGTTATTTACACTATACATAAACACATCTACGTATGACTCAAAGATATTTAAAGTAGACAAACTGTCTCATTTTAAGAATCAAATAAATTTTAATTTTAATCAGAAGAATAACCTGGAAGACCGAGTTACACTCAGCGAAAAAATATTATCTCAGGGATACAAACTAAATCTATATCTAAAGGATGCTAATTAAACTGACTTCTATTTAATAGAATTATTCTCCTCTAAAAATCTAATCACTGTCCTCTGAATTACTAAGTCAGCAACCATCAATGCGCGTCTGAAAAATACTATTTTAGTCACTATATATCTTCGATGTAAGCTAAAACCTAACCTCACCTAACCTCACTTTACCTAACCTAACCATAATCAGTTGGAATTTAATTAACTCAATAAACTAATTTTTCAAAATGCCGTTTCTCATTTTTCTGCTGCTTAATAACAAAATCAGAGGTTGGTTTTCGTGGCCAAAAAAGTATTCTGTGGCTTCACATGGGCTTCACTTGTAATTCCTCTTAACTAAATACAAAATTTCATCTTAGACCCGCCCCAGAATCAATTATATATACAAGAATTGCTTGTTCAGAGTAATAAAATTAATTCAATTCTCATTTTATGTTATTGAATAGAATGTGTATCATTGAAAACTGAAAGTCATTTATGCTTTTAAGTGGAACTGCTTTACGCCTAGGAGTACGTCTTATAGTAGGTTACCCTCTTACCTATTTTGCCGCCAAATAGTCTGTACTGCTGTGTTACGGTTTGAAGGGAAAAAAGAGCCAGTATAAATAAAGGAGGGCCAATGCATCTTTAAACTTTGTTTGAAGTTGGCTGTAGTTGAAGCTAATGCAGTAGCCACTTATTATCAGGTGGATTATTAGTTCATTTGTCACTTCAGTTTTATAAAATAAACCTCTGTCCTGAAAAGAACCAGCAAGAAACCCAGCTGGATCTTTTCAATCATATTTCTCCAGGAATAAAAACTGTCAGTACGGAATCACTATACCTGCTAGGTGCCCCGTTGTTTTTCGATAGTATTAAACCTGTTTTAAAAACAAACAACAAACAAACCACGTTGATAAATTGTATAAATTAAGCCCCCACATTGCGCTTACTATCTTAAAATATTGTCTACTTGTACCTAGATTTACATACTTACTCCGCTCGAGTCCAGTCTGGAAATGTTCGGATATTTTAAAAGATATTGATAGTAATCTTAAATAGAAAAAATTCTAAATTTAACTTTAAATACAACAGCCTGGACTCAAGCTACTTTACCTATAAAATTTGGTGGTATTGGTGTGAAAAATCTTTCTAGCGTTGCATTGCCTGCTTTCCTTGCTTCCGTGCATAGTGTCAGTAATTTATGTAACATAATTTTAAATAATAAAGTAGACCTGTGCTTTACTACGGAGGCAGGGCAGACATGGCAAGCGCTCTGTCCCGGCGAAAATGTTCCACTGGAAATTAACCAACAAAAACAGTGGGATATTCCGTTTGTACAGAGGGTGCAGGAAGATTTGTTTCATAATTTCCATAATGACCAAGATAAGGCACGCCTTCTAGCTGTTTCGACTAAGGAATCTAGTCACTGGTTACACGCGTTACCATCAGTAATCTCGGCACATTACTTGATGGGGAAAGCTTGCGCATCGCTGTAGGAATCCGACTAGGAGCGGCGATTTGTCAACCCCATCAGTGCCCCTGTGGTAGCAGCGTCGACAAGTTTGGGCTCCACGGACTTTCTTGTAAGAAAATTACTGGTAGGTTTTCACGGCACGGTTCTTTGAACGATGTCATCCGAAGTGCTCTTGTCTCTATAAATGTTCCTTCGGTTTTAGAGCCTTGTGGAATATTTAGAGACGATGGCAGGAGACCCGACGGTATGACATTGGTCCCTTGGGAGAGAGGTAAAGCCCTAGTGTGGGATGCCACATGCGTAGACACTTTGGCGGCCTCTCATCGAGATGACTACATATTTGTGCCATTTGCTGTAGAGACTATCGGTCCGTGGAGTCCAAGTGCGGTGAAGTTCTTAAAGGAACTCCATCCGCGGCTGGTTGTTGCTGCTGGTGATAAGAGGGCTGGCTTTTTTCTCGCGCAAAGGCTAAGTATAGCCATTCAGCGGGGAAACGCAGCCAGCGGCACGATATCGCGTGGAATAGGACTATTTGATAATTAAATTACTAGTTTTAGTTTTTTTATTATTATAGTTATTAAAATTCCAATCCGTAATTTTAATGTTTGATAGAATTGGAGATGGTTTCTAATAAATTGCAGTACAAACTAAAAAAAACTAATTAACTAACGTGGCACAGTGACGCAAACGAGTCCCGGCCTCCGACACTAAAAGACGCTATAGAGTTATATATATTATTACAATAAATAACAAAGAATAATGCCTATAATCGTTCATTATTTTCCCAAATAAAATGAACTCTCACGGAGAGGGCTACAAATAACGAATCAGATAAGACCTTGACGTTTATTAACATCATTAATAACATTTATACACCTATTTGTTTGTTTTCTTTCTGGTTTTTCTTCAGTTTTAGAAATACTTTGTTTCCAAAATATGATATTGTTTCGAACTTCTTAATCAGCATGTAAAAGCCCACCAAAAGAAAGAAATTAAGATCCTTATCTGAAGCTCAGACCAAGAAAGAAAGAAAGACGAAGTACTGCGTACATAATTTATTTTATTTTATTTTGAATAGTTTGTAGATATAATCGTTAGATAAATTATTTAATTTTAATAGATACTCGTATTTGTACAATTTTTAAAAGAATTAGAATAAATATTTTAGAAAAAATACTTGAATTTACCATAGTAGCCACAAGCTACTACTCCGTAGCGCAGTGGCTTAGCAATGAGTAACAGCACTATGGCCCGCAGGTTCGAATCTCGCACGGAAAAATTGTTTGTATGATCTACAAATAATTGTTCCTGGTCTGAATGCTTGTCCTTGTAAAATTTATTTATGTAAACAGCCGTCACGATACAGCAGAAAATCCTAGAGCGGAGGTAACGGTTTTTTTTCTTAAAGATAAAGTAGGGTAAAACATTTCAATTGTAGGACAAGCCTTTGATTTTCTGATGAAAAAGTGTGTTATCCAGCGGATCAAGTCCGGAAAGGCCTAAAATTTGATAACGTGAAAAAGGACTCGATATACGTTAATAGCGGCGTAGCGCAGCCATAGGTCCATGGTATTTTTGGATAAATGAACACATAAAGTCTTTGTTTCTTGAGTACTTTTTTTTACATGGGGAAATGCCTACGCATACCCGCCTCGCGGGGGCAAGAAAGGGTTATGTCGGGCTCACACCTAATAAAACCCAATAGTGTTCCACCTTTGGAGGCATCGGCAGGGCCACGGGAACGCTTTCGCACACATCCGCGGCCCCACCAGCGCCGGCCGCCCCATGGCAGCCCCACCTCGGGACAGGGTCGCTGCCGCTGAGCGCCGAGACAGCCTGCCAGTGCGAGGTGCCGAGACAGCTCTGCCAGTGCGGGGAGGCACTGGAGACAACCCTGCCAGTGCGAGTGCGCCGAGACAGCTCGCTAGGTGTGAGTGCGCCGAGACAGCCGCCAGTGCGAGTGCCGAGACAGCCTGCCAGTGAGTGCGCCGAGACAGCTCGCTAGTGCGAGTGCGCCAAGACAGCTCGTGCGCGTGCGAGTACGTTGAACAGCCTCGCTGCCGCAAGTGCTGCGTGACTGCCCGCAGGCGCGAGTACAGCGCGACGACTTGCTGGCGCGAGTACAGCGCGACGGCTTGCTGGTACGAGTACAGTGCGACGGCCCGCTGGCGAGCGTGCTGCGCGAGTGCTGAACGCAGCGGAACCGCCCGCTGGAGTGCGTTTAGCTGGTTGGCCTGCGTCTTCAGTGTATCTGTGATACGACCTGTGCCATGTGCTGCACAGTGTTCCTCGGAGAAGACTTGTGTTATCTGTAGCGTGTGTTAAGCTCTAGTAGGATGCGTAGTTGTACTAAAATCTGATTTGGACGACGTTTTGAATTCTGCAAAAACTTAGTCTGTATTTCATGGTCAGAAAGGGCCGAGACGGTAAAGTTACATTAAAGCCGGTAACGTTACTCAAGCCTACACACGGGGACGTGTGAATCGTCAGGAGAGGCCGTGTTAGGAACGAGGGTAAAATAATAAAATAAAATAAGAAGAATCGTAGGTGGAACTATAATCTCACTTGTTTTAGCAGTATAAAATATCGCGCAGTCGACTAAGAGGGATCAGTCAGTTTGTAATTCTACGAGTCTCATATCGTTATTATGCCCGTTGGACTAAAACATTACCTCCACATGGAGATTCTGCCTAAATAAGACAAATGATGTGGTTCTGTTCGTGAAGTAGTTCTTCTAGTGTAAGCAAGGAAGATCGTGTTGCTGAAACCTGAAAGGCTGCCCTGCGTTATATTGAGATGTCTTGTGCTGCTGTTACTTTGCATACTTTGGTGTTATCATGTAATTATGTCCTTCACGTTACACCTATGTGTGATTGTGACTGGTACATATTACCTTCAGAATAAATTCTAATAATAATAAATAATCGGTTCTTCGAGCACTCATTGGTTGTACACTGATTCGGAGGAATATCAGACAAGATGATTTGTCGCAGTTTTTCCAACGCAGCCCAGCCGAGTTGGATTCGTCGATGGACCTCATGGAATAAGTTAGACTTACTTACTGGGTCTCTGGACTGACTGCTTCATTCTTTCAGAGAGGAGAATAGGGTTTTGTACAGTAGTGGGAAACTCTGTACAGTCTGTAATATTAACTTTTTAAATTTTAATGTTGTCACATTCACTAGGATGGCTTCTGTGCGACACGCACATATGCATATATTAATTACTGACGACGCGTCTCGGTTGAGACCACCCTCTTCACTATTTCTTCACCGAGCTGCAAAACACCCTTCTCAGAGGTGACAATGCATCTTAAGTCTCTTGCTTTTATGTTGGTTGCAGGTGACCATGTTGTAGAAGCCACTTATCGTCAGTGTATCAACCTGATTGTAATTAGCTATTACAAACAAGTTAACTTGTTTTCACTTAATATATGTCTGATTCAATACTTTCAGGAATTAATTATAAGTCACAAAATTGCAATTTAAATAAATATTGCGACGACAAAAAAATTATTGATAAAGTTCGGGACTTGCTCTCAAGCGAGGCTATTGTACAAATTTCTCATAATATTTTCTTAATAATTCCACCAAATTAGGGTCATGGAAGCATTGAAATTATTACGGATTAAGTGAACCTTATTTTCAGCTAAACCGTAATTTTGGCTTGGACTTTTTTGTAGATAAAAATATGTATAACTGAGTAGGATTTTAATTTATTCTCATATAATTTTTAATATTAATAAAAACCGTAAATGCCAGTATGAAGATCGTGTAAGTGAAAAAAGTAAAAAAGAA
Source organism: Parnassius orleans (assembly GCA_029286625.1). Taxonomy (NCBI): domain Eukaryota; kingdom Metazoa; phylum Arthropoda; class Insecta; order Lepidoptera; family Papilionidae; genus Parnassius; species Parnassius orleans. Next base: position 15,570 of record JAGSMP010000908.1, on the reverse strand, counting down.
AACTTTTTTGTTTCACACGTTTCACACGGAATAAGTATCTGTTAGACCTAAAAGTAATTGTTTCGGGTCTGGATGTTTGACTTTGTGCAATTTATGAGCTATTATTTAAGTTCTTTTAAACTGTATTTTTATACTTAATGACATGTAATCTCAGAAACTTGTATATTTTCTATCCTCTGTATAGATAAACGCAGGAAGCCATAACGGAACATGTTTTCCGCGGCGCGAGCGTGAACGCTGATAATAGCTCGGGTTAGAGTTACATAAATGTTTATTTTGAAACCTCTTTAAACTGTGATAGAACAAACGCTTGCAGATAGAGGCTTATAGTTCGGTCTTGAACCCGCTCAACGCATTTCACTGGCTAAAACAATTCGGGCTGGGCTCTTAACAATTTTTGGTTGAAATTTAGAATCGTTTGGCAGAAGGGGGTAGGGATGGGAGTAGAGGGGGAGGGGATAGCGTCCCCTTCCCCCGACAATACTCCCATTAAAAGGTAATACCACACCGTTCTTGAGAAAAATCAAAAAGAAAATCCCATAGAACTAACCTCAAAATGTAAACATTTATCGTCTCCGGCAGGAGGGGGAAAGATGGGAGCAGGAGTGTGCCCTATCAGGGAAAGCCCCTCTACCCTTCCCTCCTTGCAGAAAAGTATAGTTTATGAGTAATGTTTTTTTTGTAAAATTATAACCTCACTTTTTTTACACAGGAATATTGACCCAAAGTCATTTCTACAACGGCGGCCCCTTCGCCCTTGCGTAGCAAATCACAGACACCCAGGCTCACCTCCGCAGCTTCGGCTTATTGGTCGCCTTAGGTGACCAGCCACAGCCACTACGGCTTGCTACGGCGAGCGGGGGCTGCTCTCCCTCCGCGCCTACGGCTTTACAAAAACACTCTAGGAGTAGGGCAGACAAGACTACTTGGAAATTCAATCAGATCAGATATCTTATCTATAAAGTCAGGTTGCATTCGCTCCCGCCACAACCTTCTAATCTATTACAACTGAAAGTATTTCAGAAATAAAACACAAAACGTATAAAAATTAGTATGCAATGCGATTTGACACTTGACAGAGAGTATAGACAGTAGAATAATGTGACACTAGTCTTACGTCTTTGTCGCACTTACACAAAATTCTGTATGCTATCCAACTTTCACAGTAATATTGTATACGGTTTTCCATGTTTTACGCATTTTAGGTTATAATAGTTTTTATTTATTTTTTCGATAACGGTGCATTACCTTTTAATGTGAGTGGTATTATTATAATCGGGGATCAAACCTCTACCAAACAAAACACCTTCCAAATTCCTGCCAAACGATTTCAAATCCAACCCATTTAAAAAAAATATAGTATCAATATTTTACAATCCTCAAAAACCTTTTTTATTTATAAAAGTGGATCTCCATCCATCAACGTACAGCCCAAACCACTTGACGTAGAAATCTGAAATTCGGAGAGCAGTTGCCCTTTATTACGTAGGTATCCACTAAGAAAGAATTTTTGAAAATTTTACCTCTAAGAGGGTAAACGGTGTAAACGGTGTAAAACGGGTAATATGGTGTTCAAATTTGTATAAAACTTTTGTTTTACCGAGTGATTGACTTGAAACTTACTAAAAGTGCTCTCTAAATGAAATAAATATATATGGACATTGCTATTTTTCAAAATAACCCCTTATAGAGGGGTGGGGCTAGAAGTTGTTCAAATTTCTATGGAAAAAAATGTTTTTGTTTACTAAAAACTGGTGCAAATAATCATGAATAACAATAATATAATATCCATTTTTTATTTTTTCTAAAACTTACTCTTAAGGTTTTAAAACGAGGGTACAAAGTTTGTACGAAAAATATTGTAATATGAAGTTTATGACGTATGCATCCACTAAGAAAAAGGACAATTAAGTTAAAGGAAATTTTACAATTAAAAAAACAAGATGATGATAGTTGAGTTAAGTACGATAGAAATACAAGAAAAGATCGAAGTATGATGGGAAATATTATAGAGTTCCAAGTAATAAGTTTTGAATAGATTTTGTAAGGAAAAAGGGATTAAGCACGGAGAATAGCTAAGGCTAGGATTTTCACAAGCGTACAGCTGAACCAGAAAATGATTTATAGAAGAAGAAGGATGATTGTACTGGAGTACGCAGGGAAAGATTTTTAGAGTGGTTTTGTAGTATCTATCGCTTGGGTATTAGATCAATAACAACAGATTCATTTCCAGTATCTGACCTAAATTAATAAAAATTGCGGTTGCCAACTCACCTGCGTGGCAACTAGAAATATGAGGCAAGTTATGCTGAAGGCCTATATTCAACTAAGAACTTTAGCTATAATTAATATATTACGGTATAATTTTAAAAAACCTTTTTATTTCTTTTAAATTAAATTACCCTCAACACCACGTCTTTACGACTACGACGATTATTAAAATACCAAGACCGGCGATGGGGAACAGCGTTAAAGGTGTGAGACGTCTGGTACTGCGATCGTCAATCCACCTGCCAAGCGTGACTTTAAGGCAAAGCCTCCATAAAAAAAGAGGCCTTGAAGTCGCAGAAGATGTCCAGCAGTAGACCCTCACAATCTGATAAAAAAGAAGAAGAAAAAAGAATATTACTTAATACTTTATAATATGTATATGTGCTTCCACAACTTTAAAGCAATTGTTACAAACACGGTAATAGTGAACTTTATGTATTTAATGGACTATTTCAGTTTCATGAGCAATATTTTACAGGTAGGATCTCCGCATCTGCACCCTATCTATTCAAATAAAGAGACAAGGGTAAGTCTTACGGATTCAAAGGATTTGAGAGGGTTAAAGGCTAAGATCCTCGTAAAACATAATACACCTGTTCATCCTTCGGGAATCTTAAAAGAGATCATTCGTTCATTGTTGACCTAGATAATACTCGTAGCGTTATCTGTTTGATTTCTAATTTTAACATTTTAATACTTCGCTGCATATTATTTTGAGTATTTTAAAAATGTTATATTTGTGTTAAATTTTTTTACAAATATTAGTATAAATTTTAGTTCGCATTTAGTTTATGAATTGAAAAAAAGTGTTACTTATGAATACATCACCGCGTGTAATAGCGGAAGAGAATCCACTACCCATATCATAACGTGGGTGTCGTAAGAGGCGACAGAGGGAAAGGAAAGAGAAGATCAGCAAATCTTTCTGAAAACAACTCATAATAATAATTAAAAACAAGCGTTTACCAACCCGCTTGCCAAGCATGGCAACTATAGCAAATGGTCTATATGGTCCAAATGGATAGAGCCTATGTTCAGCTGTGAATTTTTGATAGGCTCTCTATACCCGAAACAAAAAGTCAATAAGACATTTTTGAAATGGTTTTTAATTTGAGCCTTTAAAATTATAATTATTTTAGTTTTCAATTAAAATAATAACTCTTTTTAACTGTTTTTTTTTTAATAATTACTGTTATAAGGTAAAAATCGGTTCACAATTATTGAAAAAATATCGCGTTAATAAAAAAGTACAGTTGTATTCAGATACTCCTTTTTAATTTAAGTCGTATAAAACATGTGGCATTGTCGCTTATATTTAAAGTAAGTTGATTGAATGAAAGATATTCTCGGCATAGATCATCATAGTGCTGCTGCTTACGAAGTGAATTTAATGTTGTACGCTCAATCTATTAAAGAATATGCATCTACAATTTCATAACATATGTCTGGTTATAAATAGGATGGAGAAAATGTTTATGTCAACCGTGTTCTATATAAAATCATAGAGGTACGGTTACACAATGAGCGGTATTGCAGTGTGTAATGGATGAAGCACGTGAATCACGTGCTTCATCCATTCAGAAAAGCAAATTTATTATAGGCTTTTCATATTGTAGCTTTTAGAATTTTGAAGCTAAATTAAGAGGATTATGAAGCTGTAACTTTTCATACAAAAAGCGATAACGTTTTCTCCCTGTAAACATAGTATATTTTTCATAATTTTCAGAAATGTTGCAGTTATAACGAAAACTAGGTCGTACGTTTTATACTAAAGAAATATTGCGTACGATATAAGATAATATTAGCATCAAAATTTTTATTTTTATTTTTTTTCTATTTTAGTTTTAAATCCAAGATTAAGTTATTAATTGTAGGTACATAGAATGTAAGTGGGTGATATCGCCAACAAACTGCCCTGCAGTTTGGTGAAAGTAGTATAAGAAATAACCGACTGTATTTTGTGTAATAACCAATTAAAAAATTTGACTTGAAAATTTTGAGCGTTTTTTTTTTAAGCTAAACTGAATTACTTAAAAACGTAGCGTACCTAGATTAAGGTCTATAAATCTAATGAGACCCAAATTGTCTCATTTCGTAAAGATTTAGGAGGAAAACGTTATCGCCCGAAACAATATTTCAAAAGGAAATGTAGGCAATTTCTTCCAAGACTTGTAACTCTCTATCGCACGATAAGGCGATACCTAGCGGCGGTATGAAACAGATAACATTTTAAAATACCTACTTGCGCCGCGGCAGTACCACATGAGTAAAGAAACCGTACAGAGGCAAAGCTTCTAAGGAGCTGTCAAAATGATTACCTATTTTAGTAGGGTTGGCACAAGAGGATAAAATTGAATAAACGAAACATTTATCAGCTTTTATTATATACTTAAGAGATAATATTTTTTTATGAACTACTCATTCTAAATATTTTATTTTATAAGTTTTGTTCTTCAACAATTTGTTGTGCCTTTTAATTAAATGGTAAATTATGAATCTAATGTATTTTTAAATAATATATTGGAAAGCACTCGCATGGCATAACAAATATAGTTTTGAAACCCAAAAGTACGCCTCATGAGCGTTTCATTTAATTTTGATGAAAAAATAGTAACGATAATTTTACAAGAAAAAAAACAGAGAATCTGATCGAATTTCATTAATAACTTTATGAAAGTCGATTAGTCTCGCTTAATAGAAAGTATTGCTTACATTTCTATTAAGCGAGAAGACTCACCGACGCATAAACCAACGGACTGCAGTTCATATATTTTTTCAATTACATTTTTTGTTATGTAATCTAAAGTGAATCAATTAGAAAATAAACTAATCTTATAACTCAATGTCTGTAGTTATTGTAACGTTAACAATAATATGGATTTCATGTCTAGCTAAAAGTATGAAAACGATTTTATGTAGCGAAATTGAGGTATGGCCACATATCGAGAGTACAGCACTCCCTCACGTTGTGAGGCGTGCAATACAATCTTCGTTTAAAGATCTCATTACCAATATTTACAATGATTCTTTCGAGATCAAAATATTCGCAAAATGTTTGCTCAATTAATTCATACATTCACTTCAGGTACATTCTCACATTGGCTGGGGCTCAAACAAGCACCATTATTTGTCAACAAGTTGAGTGTTGGAAAAGCATTTCCAAATAAATATTTTACAGGTCTTTTTAGAAAACTTAATACAAGATTTTTTGAAGTGATCCTCACAGAGTCTATATTGTTGCCTTTTTTATATAAAATATTTTGAAAGGAGATCTTCTCGTCCGACAGCTTTTAAACACTCTTGCCGTCTGAAATAAATAAAACATGAAGCTGCGTATTTAATTTATAAACGTATTTATTCGATTATAAACATCATAAAAGAACTATTCAATCACTTATAGGTAGGTAGGTCACTATAGGTGAGTTATCTATATACTATATTAAAAATAATAAATTATAGTCAAATTACTACTTACCTAGTAGAGTCTTTGGGATAATTAAAAAAATTCATTTGTTATATTATTGTTCATACAAAAGTACAGTAAAGCATAACAACACTTTATATTACATTTGACAGGAATAATTTTTAAAATAAAATTTTATACTTATTATTCTTTACACAACCCTCAGTTTGAGCACTGGCCGAGCCGGTTTAAAGCAGTTTCTCTCTGTACGGGACGAGCCGCCAGTACTCACGCACACACGCGCCTCAAGCTTGTAGTAATGTAACTATCATAGCGCGGTTTTATGAAGCTTTGCCTCTGTACGGTACGGTTTCTTTACTCATGTGGTAGTACTACTACACACACACGGCCTACTTGCACTCCACAATCCTCTTAATGTTATTTTTGACAATCTTTGTGCTTTTAAGACCTTGACACCACGCAAGATATTTGGTTTTTAGAAAAGAGTTAAGAGTTTATAATTTTTTCGAATTTATTTATACGATTATGATTTATCGAGTGAGGATATGGAGAGGGATATGCTTTGAATCTCTCTGCGTGATAGACATTCTAATGGGGATCAATAAGCTAAAGTGGCAATATTATGGCCATATAATTCTAAGAAACGACAACCGAGGGGTAGGAACGTACTCGCGAGGCTGCCTCGTACCGTTTAGCAAGTATTGGGCAGCCCTCTACTAGATAGAGTGACAACCTAGTAAGAGATACAGGAAGTCGATCATATTAGATCATGTTAGTTTGATCATGCCGCTTATTTCGTAGCTTCCACGACACGTCTCATCGCTGCTTATGCTCGCGCGAGATAAATAATCGGTGAAATTATCGGAGTCGTACACGTCTTGTGAAAAAAGTTATGTGCTAAAATAAAGTTATGACTGGTTTAGGTGTCAGTTAACCACAGGAGTGCGATTGCATAACTGTGAATCGTTTACCGTAGCGATTAACTCTGCAATGAAATAGTTTTTATCATGATATTATTTTATAGAATAAGGATCACAAATGAGCACAGTCAACTTGATGGTAATGGGTTGTGGCTCATAGACTCAACATTATTCCTCGATTAAGAATCAAATCAGAGTTTTGTCAAACTGAGGACTAAGATAGAAAGCTTTTGATCTATTGAAAAGGATCTCCGTCCATACACTCAGCATATTAAAACACAGCAGCATTGAAGCTGCTATTTACGCCGGTATTCTGTTAGAGCGATCCATTCCCGGTCGAGCTACCATATTCGTGCTACAATATTACAGCTGTAGCATGGCTCTACCATATGATAATATTTTGTTACCAAAAAAAGAGAGATGAAAATAAAAAAAATGTATGATGTATATGATACTGATACATTTATCGTAACTTAGACTGGTTTGAAATCTACGAACGGCTTTTTGCGAAAACAATGTACGCCAAACATAATTGCGTATCTTGTTTATCCTATCACAAGTCCATATTTGATCATAAATAAGCTTCCTCCACAGGTTGCCGCAAACCACGGTCCTGAGTCATTGGCGCATCTATAGGAAATAGACATCCTACATTTTTTAATAGGTAGTGACACCATCTTCTTACTACTCCGCCTGTTTCCCGCACAGCCGTATCGCGACTTCAGCTTACTGATTCGTTAAGGTATCTTAGCTTCGTTACAGTTTTTATTACACAGAAAAACGCTCTGCTTTGGCTACTAAGATGTAATGGAATGGAATAGATTGGAATAGACTGGTATAGAAATGAATATGATAGAATTTAATGAAATATGGCGGAACAGAATAGAACAGAACACAAAATAATATTTTTATTTAATTTAGACTTCTGTTTATATTTGTTATTAAATAATACATAGCAAAGGTTAATTCTTTATTTACTTAAATTCACCTCCTTATGTTTTACAGAAAAGCTGATTCTGAATAGCATTTTTTTTCACAATCATTAAAAAAAGTATTTAAACGTCTCTGCTTACCTAACTTTAATATATTTTTAAATGGAAATATGTAAATTTATTGAATATTTAAAATTGAGATTGACCCTTAATAATTAAAAATATCGGTTGCATAATACCGTTTTTAGTATGTACATGCTTTATATCATTCAAGACAAGAATAAATTATTTTGTACGTCAATATTTTTACTTAAACATTCTATATTATATATTTCTTATAATTTTCTTTGTATGAATAAGTGCTACTCTTGGTTATTTTCTAAACACATAATGATTTTAATATTGAGCGATTCTATGTATCTATATTATATCTTGCCCCACATACAATATACTAAGCACTCCATGACATTATGCAGTACATGACATCGCTGCTATTTCTTGTTTAGGTATTTATTTATTCACTGTTTTATGGAGAAAGGATGGCAAACGAGTACACAATCCACCTGATGGTAAGTGAATGCTGTGGCACCTATAGACACACATTCATTTGCCAATTTAAAATCAATATGCAGATGCACTCAAAAAGACTAAGATGAAATGCCTCATTTCCAATAATAAGGGTCTCCGTTTCTCTACATTCATTATACGAACCGCAGCACCATTAAGTTGTTATTTTACGCTGGTATTCTGTGAGAGAAAGGTTCTTCCCCGGTGGTTCAGCGTGACTCTACTACGTATAAAATATTTTAATGTGATAACTTTGTTGTTATGAATATAAAATAAAAAAAACATTTATTATTTTAGTTTTGCGTACTCTATAAGTAACCACGAAAAATCGCGATTGAGGACAGTTTTTGGGGTGGGGTGACGCTCATGCGGCAGGGGGAGGTTGAGTGAATAATATTTAACTTCGCTCTATAAAGTACATATTATGCCGATAAATAAAAGTACTCCTTTAATTTTGCCAATTATTTAGCTAAAATGATTGAACTAACGCTTATGTAGAAGCGTTCACTACTTGTTTCTATCGGTTCTCATCGGGTGGCTAGGGTTTATACATACGTCGTTCGTACGCCTAGAAATGTATAAATTGCAATATAGTTATCTCGGAGCTTCTGGCTTTTATACAAAATAAAGCTGATATAATGGATGAAGAAAGTATTGTTTGTCTGATTTCTACCACCTTCTCCGAGGAAGAAATAGCTCAAGCAAAAAAATTACTGGTCAAAGTGACCGATCTGTCCAGGCGCTTGTAAAAAGAAAAAGGATGGCAAGAATGTTAGAAATATTGAAGACATTATTGCAGTCATTAAGGAAACTGATCCGGAAAAGCTGCCTATCTATGTTGAGGATTTAAAGAAACTGCCTCGGTTACGTTCGATCATATAGACGCTCAAGATTGCTCAAAGATATTATAATGTTACAAAATGAGATGGCTATAATAAAAGAAACATACGTCACTAAAGATTTGTTGATATATTGAATACAGAGGATAATGTTATCTTTATTGATAGTTTTAATTACGAGTGGCCCAATAGGTTTACCTCTACGATGGAATACCGGTCGATAAATTAAAACAACATCGCAAAAATAATGTAATGAACGTACAAACAACGCCTGTAGAAACAGTTGTTGATATCGCCAATGACACGGTAGTCCCGCTCGCGTAAACATCCTTGACGCACGGTGAGAACTGCCCGACTAGTAAACAGTGCGTGAAGACTCCTACCGCGGTTTCGATGGAATCGGATACCTGCGCTCCAACTGCTGCGTCTGCGTGTCCCTTAAGCACTGTGGTTGCGAACGAGTTGGTTAACGGCAGTGGCAAGGCGAGCGCCTACTACTTCCGGCGAGGAGTAGAATAATGTCAGATGTAGCAAGGCAAGGAAACTTTAAACCTGAGATACCAAAGGAAGACTGGGTTTAGTACAAAGCAAACGTCTCCGGAATAGATTTATTGGTATGAAAGGAAAAGCGGATTTGATTCAGAATGTAAATTCAAGGCTGCTGAAGTGAGCATACCTTTTACATTTATAATATTGATGTAAACTCTTCTGCTAATGATATTACTAGCTATATTAAAGTAAAACAGGGGTTAGTGTATTGTTACAAAGTGGAAATGAAACTAAAAAGGAATATGTAGCTTATAAATTTTAATACCTAACGATAAATTATCTGTATTTATGGATGAGAATCTCTGGCCAACAGCGGTGTTGCTTTTCATAAGTTTGTAATTTTCAGTAAAAATCGAGTAACTGAATAAAATAAAAAATAAAATGTGTGTCAAAATTGTAATGATAATATTAATTTAACTACAAAATTTGTTAGTTTTAACTGTAAAAATGTTAATAGATCTATTGAATGTGTAGGAAGTCTGTGTCAGAAAGTAGATATTATAGCACTCCAAAAGACATGGTTATTACCTACTGAATAACCAATACTGGGTGATATTAGTAAAGACTTTGGTTATCATGGCAAGTCTTCTATGGATGCAACCAAGCTAGTCCGAGGCCGTCCTTACGGAGGGGAAGCTTTACTGTGGAGAAAATCTATCTTTAATGCCGTGTCTTTGGTGGAATGTAGTAATGACAGAATCGTGGCTGTTAGAATGGACTTAGTGGATAGATCGATTTTAGTTATTTGTGTCTATATGTCTACAAATAGTTATGATAATTTAGCTGAGTTTTGTGAATGCATGAGTGAAATTGCAGCGATAGTAGAAAGTTGTAACTTAGAGTCGATATTTATAATGGGTGATTTTAATGCCGACCCAAAAGAGTTATTTGGTAAAGAGTTACTAAATTTTTGTTAAGAACAGAGGTGGAATTGTATAGATATTGATAAACTGGGCGTTGATTCTGACACGTACACTTTTATTAGCGATGTTCATGGAACCATAAGCCGGCTGGATCATTGCTTAGTTACCGAGGCTTCGCGGCAGTCTGTGAACAGTGTTGACGTTTATTACGACATCTACTGGTCTGATCACCACCCGTTGGTGGTAAATGTAAATCTTAACACAATAAGACCAATTGTACCTACTCTCTTAAAACAAGTAACTAATAAGGTTTTATGGGGTGAGAGGGATCAGTGTCAAATTGAGTATTACCATAAGAGATGTACTGAGATATTAAGAGATATTGATTTTCCTGGGGAGATAAGTACATGTTGCGATCAAATATGTAATAAGCCTGACCACAAAGTAGTTATTGATAATCTGTATAATACAATTGTAAACACACTTAGGAAGGCTGCTGAGCTTAGTTTTGTTGAATTTAGAAGTAAGAAGAAAGGGCGTTACATTGCGGGTTGGAATAAGTTTATGAAGGATGCTCACGAGACGAGGTCGGCCAAGAGTTGGATGTATATACCAGGATATGTGTATATCGCGAAAAGTGTGCAAGTCTAAATTAAAAACATGTCAAGAAAACCAAAACCAAATAAAAATGGACATTATAGCTTCACAATATAATTCAAAAAAATTCTCAAAATTTTAGAAACTCACGACAATACCTAAGTCAGCTGTCTCCGTAAGCGTGAGCGGGAGTAGTGAACCGAAGGAGATAGCGATCCTTTTTAAAAGATACTTTAAAATAAAGCTGAACAAATAGACATACATATCATACATACATAATACAAAAGAGTTTCACAATTGACAAAGATGGAATACACCTAGAAATAAAAACGTACAGTTGAATTCTGAGTTGAATTCTCCTCTTTTTTGAAGTTGGTTATACGTTCTAATTAACAAAAATAATATGAAAGTTTTAAGTAGTCTGTTTAAAGTATATACTATAAAATAAACTTGGAAGGTACACTCGCTGCATCCGATTCATCCGCCTCCAGACAGAAAATAAGATACGTCTCATGTGAAGGCATTTATCGTCTAAATCTCAAGTTAACGAGCGCTGCGATGCATCTTCTTGAAAAATTATTCGCAGCTGGAAAACTATGGATGCTAACAATCTTTAAAACGATTTTCACCTTGCGTTAATCTTTTTGGGGAAAAGCAGTAGAAATCATATCATTTTATTTCCTTTTGTAAGTTAATATAATGTTTATATGCATAAAGCTGTGAACCTGACTTTGACTTTTTTGGCTAAACTTGTATGTATGTATACACGTTTACCCTTACCTTTACAGCCTATTAAAATCCACTACTGAACTTAGGCCTCCCATAAATTACCTCATAGGGGAGATATTTGCTATAGTTGCCACGCTTGGCAAGCGTGTTGGCAACCACAGTTTTTTTTAGTCGTTTTTAGGAAGAAGCCGTTGTTTCCTCTGTCACTCTCTTGACACCACGGCGTGATGTGGGTAGTGAATATTCTTTCACCGCCACTACATGCCATGTTACTGTCTATAATTAAAAATAACGCTGGGCGGTGACAACTTAGTGTTTGATAGGAAACACCTTTGTTAAAAAGTGTCATTAAGTATGACAATATCCAAAAAAAAATGGATTTAAATTTATAGGTAGCAAGCCAGACGCCTACACAATCACAAACCTAATATAGCATATTAGTCACCTTTTACAACATGCTAGGTTAGCACATTCTTTTTGTTATAAATCCCAGATAAATATTGGACCTTTAAGTCCCAAACCAACACGGGATACCATTTTATATAATAGTAAGTGTTATTTACACTATACATAAACACATCTACGTATGACTCACTGATATTTAAAGTAGACAAACTGTCTCATTTTAAGAATCAATTAAATTTTTATTTTAATTAGAAGAATCACGACAGAGAAACAAGACCGAGTTACACTCGGCGAAAAAAATTTATCTCAGGATACAAACTATCTAAATACGCATGAAATGTATAACATTATCTAGGTTGCTAATTAAACTGACTTCTATTTAATTGAATTATTCTCCTCTAAAAATCTACTTTGTCCTCTGAATTACTAAGTCAGCAACCATCAATGCGCATTTGAAAAATATTATTTTTGGTCACTATATATCTTCGATGTAAGCTAAAACCTAACCTTAACACCTAACCATATTCAGTTGGAATTTAATTAACTCAATAAACTAATTTTCCTTTTTAAATGCCGTTTCTCATCTTTCTGCTTAATAACAAAATCAGAGGTTGGTTTTGTGTAAAAAAATCTGTGGCTTGACTTGTAATTCCTCTTAACTAAATACAAAATTTCATCAGAATCATTAGACCCGCCGAGAATCAATTATTTATACAAGAATTGCCAATTTATGCAAAATTATTTATATAAGATTAAAATTAAAGTAATAAAATTAAATTAATTCTCATTTTATGTTATTGAATTTGTTATTGAATTGAGTTGTATTATGACAAACTGAAAATCATTTATGCTTTTAAGTGGAACTGTTTTACGCCTAGGAGTACGTCTTATAGTGGGTTACCCTCTTACCTATTTTGCCTTAAATAGTCTTTGTACCGATGTGTTCCGGTTTGAAGGCAAAAAAGAACCAGTATAAATAAAGGAGGGCCAAGACGGAATGCCTATGCATTCCATCTTGGCCCTCAGAGGTGACAATGCATCTTTAAACTTCTTTGTTTGAAGTTGGTTGTAGTTGAAGCTACTGCAGTAGCCACTTATTATCAGGTGGATTATTAGTTCATTTGTCGCTTCAGTTTTATAAAATAAAACCTCTGTCCTGAAATGAACCAGCAAAGAAACCCAGCTGGATCTTTTTTAATTAAAATTCCAATCAGTAATTTTAATGTTTGATAGAATTGGAGATGGTTTCTAATACATTGCAATATAAACTAAATAACTAATTAACTAACGTGGCACAGTGACGCAAGCGAGTCCCGGCCTCCGACACTAAAAGTCGCTATAGAGTAATATATATTATTACAATAAATAACAGAATAATGCCTATTATCGTTCATTATTTTCCCAAATGAAATGAACTCTCACGGAGAGGGCTACAAATAGCGAATCAGATAAGACCTTGACGTTTATTAACATCATTAATAACATTTATACACCTATTTTTTTGTTTTCTTTCTGGTTTTTTCTTCAGTTTTAGAAATACTTTGTTTCCAAAATATGATATTGTTTCGAACTTCTTAATAAGCATGTAAAAGACCACCAAAAGAAAGAAATTAAGAAAGAAACATCCTTATCTGAAGCTCAGACCAAGAAAGAAAGAAAGATGAAGTACTGCGTACATAATTTATTTTATTTTATTTTGAATAGTTTGTAGATATAATCGTTAGATAAATTATTTAATTTTAATAGATATTTATACAATTTTTGATAATTATTCATTTGTGTTTTATTTTATTGTTACGTCTGAAAAAGTTTACTAAGTAATAAGTACCATTTGTCAAGCGAATAAATACTTGAATTAGCCATAGTAGCCCAAGCTACTACTCCGTAGCGCAGTGGCTTATCAATGAGTTACAGCACTAAGGGCCGCTGGTTCGAATCTCACACGGAACAAGTATTTGTATGATCTACAAATAACTGTTCCTGGTCTGAATGCTTGTCCATGTGAAATTTATTTATGTGAACAACCGTCACGATACAGCAGAAAATCCTAGAGCGGAGGTAACGTTTTTTTCTTAAAGATAAAGTACGGTAAATCATTTCAATTGTAGGACAAGCCTTTGATTTTCTGATGAAAAAGTGTCTTATTCAGCGGGTCAAGTCCGGAGAGGGCCCAAAACTCCGTGAGAGTGCTACAAATTTGTAACGTGAAAAGGACTCGATATGCGTTAATAGCGGCGTAGCGGTGCCATAGGTCCATGGCATTTTTGGATAAATCAACACATAAAGTCTTTATTTCTTGAGTACCTTTTTTTTTACATGGGGAAATGCCTACGCATACTCATCATAGGAGGCAAAGACAGGTTATGTCGGGCTCACACCGACTAAAACTCATAGTGTCCCACCTGCCGCATATTGGCAGGGCCACGGGAACGCTTTCACACATCTGATGCCCCACCAGCGCCAGGCCGCTTGCCCAGCAGCCCACCTCAGGGAGGACCTCTCGTCCCCATTATCCTCCTCAGGCAAGGCTCACCAGGAACACAAGGCAGCCCCATCCACGGCCTCCAACTCTGCTTGCGTAACGGGCTCCCCGAGTCCGATACGTGAGGCCATGGGGCCAGGAAAATCGAGGCTCGGTATCACCGGCTTTCCCCGACCCAGGCAGCGGATTCGTCTCTGGTTCCGCGGCCAACAAGTTTCGGCCGCGGGTGTGAGGCGTCGCCTCGCAAAACCGACACTCCTCTCCCCGCGGCCCCACCACCACGCATCAACGGTGCGGCCTGTCTGAGTCGCGGAGGATGGGGCGAGTGGCGCATCCTGTACAACACCCTCTTCCTCCGCGACTCATCTCGGCTGCAGCGGAAGGGGGTGTCCACCCCTCGCCGCAGCCCTCCGACACACATCCGAGTGGGCTCGCCAAGCCCACTCGGAGTGGCCACCTCGGGCCGACCCTACACCACGGGCCAGCCAAGGGGTTCCTCTGCCAGCCCCCCCCCCCCTGCCACGACAAGGCGGGAACCCATTCGGGGGGTGTTCTGATACCTATTCTGTGTGTTACTATCCAGGGGTTATAATAATTGTTTTGATAACAAAAAAAAGAACATACCAGTTAAAAGCAACGAGACTATCTAAATTAAAAAACATATTTTCAAATTAATATACTTTCTATTTATATTCC
Source organism: Parnassius orleans (assembly GCA_029286625.1). Classification (NCBI taxonomy): domain Eukaryota; kingdom Metazoa; phylum Arthropoda; class Insecta; order Lepidoptera; family Papilionidae; genus Parnassius; species Parnassius orleans. Next base: position 296 of record JAGSMP010000908.1, on the reverse strand, counting down.
AGGATTAAAATTTAACGATCTAAAACTTAATTTATTGCTTTTAGTTAGAGCTAATTTAATTTAAAATTGCTTGCACCTCCCTTAGGTTTTTGATAACTTTTGTCACATTTATCGTATTGAGTATCATAAAATCAAAATTTCTATGCAAGTATCTCTTTGCTATTTGAAATCAATTTATGCGGACCATTGTTATTACAAAGACTTTTATTTGTCTTGGCGACACATTCTCGACAAGAAAGAGCAAAGACAAAATGTTTTCCTTCACTGTTTTTTTTGTTGAATTTGTTGCTTTTCAC
>JAGSMP010000907.1:0-167384 GCA_029286625.1 Parnassius orleans | reverse complement strand
GACACTCCTCTCCCCGCGGCCCCACCACCACGCATCAACGGTGCGGCCTGTCTGAGTCGCGGAGGATGGGGCGAGTGGCGCATCCTGTACAACACCCTCTTCCTCCGCGACTCATCTCGGCTGCAGCGGAAGGGGGTGTCCACCCCTCGCCGCAGCCCTCCGACACACATCCGAGTGGGCTCGCCAAGCCCACTCGGGTGGCCACCTCAGGCCGACCCTACACCACGGGCCAGCCAAGGGGTTCCTCCAGCCCCCCGCCACGACAAGGCGGGAACCCATTCGGGGGGTGTTCTGATACCTATTCTGTGTGTTACTATCCAGGGGTTATAATAATTGTTTTGATAACAAAAAAAAGAACATACCAGTTAAAAGCAACGAGACTATCTAAATTAAAAAACATATTTTCAAATTAATATACTTTCTATTTATATTCCAGGATTAAAATTTAACGATCTAAAACTTAATTTATTGCTTTTAGTTAGAGCTAATTTAATTTAAAATTGCTTGCACCTCCCTTAGGTTTTTGATAACTTTTGTCACATTTATCGTATTGAGTATCATAAAATCAAAATTTCTATGCAAGTATCTCTTTGCTATTTGAAATCAATTTATGCGGACCATTGTTATTACAAAGACTTTTATTTGTCTTGGCGACACATTCTCGACAAGAAAGAGCAAAGACAAAATGTTTTCCTTCACTGTTTTTTTTGTTGAATTTATTGCTTTTCACTTTCATCATCAGACAAATATATTTAGTGGGCAACTAATATAAAACGATGGAATGCAAAGACGAAGATCTATCTGTATCTCGCTCTCCGGAATATAAATAGTTGAGAGGGATATAATTTCCGCTTTCTATTCTGTTTGACAGCATTTACAATACTTAGTCAATGTTTTGAACTCAGTCACGCTCACGATCCTCAGTTCGATTACTCAATGTGCGTTGTTGTTTGTTTTTGTTTCGTTTGCGATTACATTTTAAATAAAAATATTATTCATACGACGTCGTACCGAAACCTCAATATTCCCAAAAATTTAGGGATTCTTGACTTTAGATCGATTTAAAGAATGGCTTCAAGCAGTTGAAAGTACCACTGGCCAAGTAGCAAATGCAAGTTTGTGGAACGATATTAAGAAGTTCACCGGAAGTTTAAAACATGCTCTTTCGAAAAGCACCAACAAAATGAAAGGTAAATTAAGCACTCTTTTCATTTTTGAACTTGCATTCGTTAATGAGGTTGCATTTAATTTTTCTTATATATTTCATTATTTGTTTATAAGTTATCACCAAACAACCTAAGCTGACATTCAAAGGTGTCTACTGATAATAAAAAGAAAGATGAAGCCAGAGTTGCCTTGTTACAGCAATGCATACAAATATACGAACAGTTGATCATTTAAGGAGGTGTATACATAGCATGAAAAAGAAATAATAAATGCAGATGCACCGAACTAAGAATGCGTATGTAATAAAAATATTTTAGCATCTCATTTGGAACTTATAAAAGTGACATAAAGATCAATATACAGTTTATTAATAGATGAATCCACAGATGTGCTGTACAAAAATATTTGGGTTTAGTTATATTTATTACAGCACTACACATGAAAAAATAGTTTCAACTTATTTGGACCTTGCTGAACTCGACGCATGTAATGCTGAAGGTATTGTTTCTGCCATAAAGCGGACAGCAAACATTTCGACTTGCGAATTGAAACTTAATAGGTATTGGCACAGATATTAACTGATGATGGTTGGCGTAAATAATGGAGTTTTTCCGATTGAAACAAGAAATACCGCATAGTTTTGGTACGTTGTTTATGCCACTCCTTACCGGCTAGCTGTTTCAACAGCAGCAAAGATTTCTTCCGCGAAATCTTGAATTTTTAATTAGAGAGACATATGATTGGTTTGCTCGCTCGTCTTCCAGACAAGTTATCTATAAAGAAGCTATACAAATCCATCAACGATGGACAAGCCTCTTAAGTATTCAAGCCTGTCAGACTAGATGGTTATCCATAGAGTCTGTGTCCCAGGTATACGCAATGGCTGGAGCTTAAAAACTCATTTTTCGATTGCTAAGTTGCACGAAAGGTGCCACACGTCAGAGCTATTGCACTCTATGTATGCGAATATAAACTATGCATATGTATCATTTATTTATCCAATTTTGATTGAAATATAAACAGAGTTAATAAAATGTTTGAGTCAAAAATACGGACCACACCTTATTGTGCAATTGAATTAACAAACTTGATTGATACACTTGTCACCAAGTAACGTTGCCTACATAAGATAGATATCTTTACTCAAAATATTCGTGACTATTTGGACCAAAGATACTTTACCTGGGATTCGATTCGAAAAACATATTCAAAAGAAATGAAAAGAAAGGTTTTCCCCAGGAAGAGGAAGAAGTATTGCCGGAATAGGTGCATACAGTTATAGTTTTGTCTCATTGACGAATAAAAACAATTGCCGGAAAATATTAATCTCATGAACAAATATCCCGTATAAGTGTCGAAAAAGCCCTGCATCACAACATAAAGAAAATCTTGTTGATATAATGGCTCAGTTCATAACAAGTACAAAATTAATTGCAAAAATTGACGATCAATGGCAGCAAATTCATTTACTGAATGGAATGAAACAAAAAGTACAAAAATTTTTGGGTAAGGTCTGAAATTCAAAAGATACACAAGGTGTTGCTCGATTTCAAATTAGCAACATTTGCGATACACTTTTGTGTGCCACATTCGAATGCCGATAATGGAAAGACTTTTAGTAGCATGAATATTATAAAAACAAGCAGCGAAACAAGAATAAAACTAACTCTTTTAAATCAATTCCCAAAAATACGCTGGGTATGCAGTTAATGGGAAGATGCTGCAACAATTATGAAATTCCTTTAAATCTTATAAAACAAATTGGGACGAAGAGGTCATATCAGTCAATTAAGGATAACAATAGGCTGAAAATGAAATGCAGATTCATCTGAAGACAATTTATTAATCTAAATAAATCTTCAAATCAACTATTTTTAATTACTAAAAGTATATATTATTATTAATGATTTTAATAATAAACGTACTTTAAATTTGCTTTAATATATAATAAATTCAAATATCTTAGTGGAAATTTTTTGGTTTAAGAGGGACATCTTTTTGTTAGCAATTTTCTGGTGGTTTGAAAGCCTTGTCTGGCAGTTGCTATTTCATCCGTTTCCAACATGCTTACTAAGTTAGTGGCTTGTGTGCGGCAAATTGTGGCGTACAAGAGAATTTGTCTATACATGGGATGATACTACCCCGCGTCGTAAGCAATAATACAAGATGGGGATAGGGCAGCAGCACTTTCCTGATGAAAACTTAAATTAATAAAAAACTGTGGTGGCCAACCAGTACAACGCGTATTTTAACGCAGGCGTAGCAACTATGGAAAATGTCATCCTATGAGGATATATAGAGAAGGCCTTTTTTAGGTGACTTACTTATGGTTAGGTAACTTAATCATGTTACCTAATGGTTTGTTTTTGTAATATGTTGGTATATAAAATAAAAACGAATATTTAAAATCAAGGGCCTAAACAACCTAAAATTATTCTCAAGCTGAGCCCAGAGCGTGTATTTATACTACTAAAGATATCTGTGCACAACCATTAACAGATTTTGTTCCAGAGATATGATGTATGCCATAGCATTACAAAACACAGGAGGAAAGAATAGTCGTCGCCTCACACTTGCAACAGAAGGAGCAGCTAAACTAATTAGGATGACAAAATCTATCTATTTTTATCTAAAGTTTTGGAAGTTAAATTTTTGAAGTCTTATTATAACAATATTATACTTACTGGTACAAATAATGTAGAAATAGCTCTTTTTAACAAAATTGTTTTTATTCTACTTTTTCTTTTAAACTTTTCAAGAAAACGTTTGCTGCAAATTGTTGAGTTCTTTGGTGGAAACCAACCCACCCAATTAACCTTAACCAATCTTAAGGAATCTGTTTGACGAACGGGAAAATAAAATTACATTTTTAGAACGCAAACCGAGCATTTATTTTCATTCCTCTTCTTGTTGTGTAGGCAAGTCTATCGTTTCATTATAAACATTTAAGATAAATATCGACATTAATTTTGATATAGTTGAGTCAATCCCTAGCGTACATGTAAAATATGATGTATAAAAATGTATTTCCCAAATTCATGCAAATTATCAACAACGTGACTTTTTTTTGCAAAATATCAAAATTAACAAAATAATTGAAAATGACGAATACACGACCTATATTTCAAACAGTATACAGGGTATTTTTGAAACGCTCCCGAAAACGAAGACGGACGACAATACTAACTATATCTTAGATGATGGGTGAAATATAAAATCGATCCTGATGAAAAAAAAATCATCTTTTCACAACGTTTTATTAGCTTTATTCACGCTCCATCGTGTTAGTATAAATCATCGTGTTAAATAAAACGTTAATTTCATTAAAATAAAACATGAAAATACTTAAACATTAAACCAGCAATGGAATTTAAAATAAATAAACCATAAAATCAGCTGACTAGGGTCAATATCCGCGTCGAAGCCAAACTCTTTTATCTAGCTCGGTACAGGTCCCGTCACGTAAAAAGAACGCTGAGCGATAGTGGAGGTGTGTCTGCATGGGTACAGTCGCGTTCTAAAGTACTACATGGTACTAGGCTGTTGTTTTATAATATTATAATAGTAATTAATGGTTTATTGTAGAATCATAATAGGTACTTTACTAGCTACTTAGAACTTTGGTAGAGGTTGAAATTCAAAATGGATAATGTTTGCTTGAGCATTATTTTTATTTCTATCGTAAAATAAGTAGTTTGTAACAAGAAAACTTAAGCTAAGGGTGACACGCTGTCCATTATACCGTTGGAACATGGAACATGGAAGCCAAATGTCGATGGTGTATTGGTGTTACTGGATGCTACTTCATCATCACTCATCAGAATCATCATCATCAATGCGAATGATAAATGTTTCCGTCATCAGGTTGACCACATGGTAATTTTTCGGTATTCTTCCTCTACATTTAACTTTACTGCACAATTTTCCCCATTCACCTTCTATTTACCTTTTCGTTCACTAGTTCAGTCATAAAACAATAGATATAAATAATTTTCTTTCCTTCCTTTTAAAACCATCGTCGCGCGTCGTGCAAAGAAAGCTGTGTGCGACTGCATTGGGAAACATCGCTTTTCAAAGCGCGGGAAGAATGAGGAACCAATAGCGTGCGCGCACAGTAATACTGGCGAGCATTCCCCGTCGCGCCCCCTTCGTACCACGCGCTGCCGCCCCCGCCGACTGTGTGTCACCTCGCGTCAGCGCCAACATATGGAATTCCCCAATTTACCTACTAAGATTTGTTTGCAAGCGACATAAAATTAGAGGCGGCAATTACAATAAAACTTGCAAGTAATTTTAATAGTTTTGACGTACCTCTTTTCAAATCAAAGTATTGGATGGATTAAAAACGGAAAGTCAATAAAAGTAAAGTAAAATAATTATTTTTAGATTAATTAACTGTCGATCATAACAATTGATTTTAGCTATTAAATTATTCAATACCATTTTATTTCTATTTTCTTGTACAAAATCAAAGATAACCAAACCCAAGTAAGTACGTTTATTAATTTCAATATCATTTTGTAGTAACGAACTGCTTGTTTCGTCAGGGTACAATTGATTGTCTAATTGTATTAAAAATTACAACTATAACTTCTAAATTGCATATGAAAGACTAGTCGTAGGGATCATATGGCTAAACTTATAAAATAAAAGTTGGCAATGTCATAACATTTGACGGTCTGTGGGAATGTTCAAAGTGTAGGCTTCAGTTTGGCGGGATTAATTATTGATTTTAGTTTTGAGACAGTTCCGTGTTGACTTTGGACACATGCATGAGCGACAGTTCAATTGTTTTTTTAAATTAAATTCTTATTGTTATTACTTGGTATTACCTACTTCTTATTACGTGTTATTCTTGTTGTTACGTTTTGTGTTTCTTTTTTGTTTTAATAATGCCTAACGCGTACGTTTATAGTGCTCGTGAATACGGCAACATGTTAATGTGCCTTGGAGAAGCTTGCGGGAATGCTTCGCGTGCATTACGAATTTACCGAGAGAAATTCCCGACCGCTCGACACCCAGCTGACTCTCGTCTGATAACAGCAGCATTTCAGCGAGTGTTGGAAAATCGGCCCATTGCTCCAGTAGCGGCAGGAGGTGGAAGTCAAATGACTGTTCACTCCGAGGAGCGCATTTTAGATGTCGTTCGCCGGTATCCGAACCTAGGTACACGAAGTATCGCTAAATTGTTAAGACGTCGGGATGGAACAAGTGTGTCATACTGTTCAGTTCACAAAGTGTTAAAGCGTAATTGAATGCGGCCATACAAAGTGCACAAAGTGCAAGCTTTAGTTCTTGGCGATCACGACCGCCGACGAGTTTTCTGCCGTTGGTTATTAGACCAACAACAACGTGTGCCTGGTTCCATTGAGCACGTTATCTGGACGGACGAGTCGACATTTACCAGAAACGGCCTGTGGAACCGAAGAAATACACACGTGTATTCAGAGGTTAACCCGTACGCTGTTCGACAAACCCGATGGTCGGTTAACGTATGGGCAGGTTTATTTAAGGATCGCATACTGGGACCAGTGTTTCTGCCACAGCGACTTAACGGACAGGGATACCTAAACTTTATAAATGAACAGTTGGTTGACATTTTAGACGACCTATCGTTGGATGAATATCGCCGCACATGGTTCCAGCATGATGGTGCACCTTCACATGTCGTGAGGTTCGTCCGTGAGCGCCTTACCGAATTATTTGATGATCGCTGGATTGGCAGACTAGGACCACACGCTTGGCCACCTCGCTCACCAGATCTGACCCCGTTAGACTTCTTTCTGTGGGGGTATGTGAAAGAAAGGGTTTTTAATCGTGAGTGTGATAGTGCTGACGAAATGCGCCAAAGGATCGTGGATGTTTTCGACAAACTACGTGCGGACTGTGTCGAAGACCACACGATGATGACCGCCTGCATGAGGAGACGCAGCACCGAGCCCACATCTGCCTCGAAATGAATGGAGCACAATTTGAGCCGCATCTCATAAGACCACGGAGGATTTAGAGCGGTAAGCTGTTTCATACCTATTTTTTTTTTAAATAACTTGGTACTGAACTGATCTGAATAGGTACATAACTGAATACATCAGAATAATAAACATACCTACACGATGAATAAAAACGCATAACTCTAACCTTGTTAACTTTTCATTTAAGTATTTTTTCATTAGCGGGAATCGAACCAGTTATTTGGTTTATTTAACCTGTGAATTTGAATTAAAGTGGCTACGTGGAGACAAGCACAGTGGCAAAATAGTAGGTTAAGTAGATAAGTTAGGTATTTAGACAAGTGTTGTAAATTATTAGGTATTGTGGTACCATCGCTAGTTACGGGCCGCGCGAATTCGGCGTTCGCGCGTACATTGACCCCTAGTCAGCTGATTGTAATTCAGTAATTCCACTGCTGGTTTTATGTTTAAGTATTTTCATGTTTTATTTTAATGAAATTAACGTTTTATTTAACACGATGATTTATACTAACACGATGGAGCGTGAATAAAGCTAATAAAACGTTGTGAAAAGATGATTTTTTTTTCATCAGGATCGATTTTATATTTCACCCATCATCTAAGATATAGTTAGTACTGTCGTCTGTCTTCGTTTTCGGGAGCGTTTCAAAAATACCCTGTATAACATAAATTTTAACCAAAAATAAACGCTTCTTATAATTGATGACATGTTGAGAATTTACCTGTAAAATGAGCAATTATCAGAATTATTTCTTTTATTGATACCGCAGCCACTCACAGAACAAGTAACCATTTTGAAAAACAATTACTTAATAAAAATAATAGTATAATACTCTAAAAAATTAAATAATATTTAGGAGCTTATATCTTGCGTGCCGACTTGTCATTCAAAATCGGTTACAAAGTCATGACATTTGCTATCCTTTTCTATTTAGTTATATTGCCTTATGGAATTATCTTCTCACTTGCACACTATGTCCGTCTATTACCACAAACTATGGTCCATTACTATCTTATGTCTACGGTTTGTACAGTGACGAATCATACAATCTGCCTACTTATATCGACGCGTCTATAAAATATCGTTTGGATCGAGAGTAAGCAAGAGGTTACATTACTCTAGCGGAGCATCATATCGATAGTGGCAAGGTAGAATTGAGTGTATATCGAGAAACCCCCCACTCGTTTGCGTAGTATAAAATTTTAAAGAATTAAAATTATAAAGTTCACTGCAGGCGCTGTGCGTGGGAGAGTCCAAGTCATTCTACGTAGTAGTAGTGCTAAGATAGTATCGTGGTTCTGTCTGTTGTGTAACGATGGACGATTATTACTAAAACTAATCGAATTAGTCGATTGGTCAGTTTAGTCGATAAAATTCGATAACAATCCATGTTAGTCGATTGTTATCGACGGCGTGCGGCGGGCGATAATGACTGACACGGTAACTTTAACTACTAATTTGTAACGCAGCGCACCCATTATGCGTACTACTAAATAAGTAGTTACAAAAGATGTTGTGCGGTGCGACTGCGCTTGCGCTAAGTCTGTGCGCCACTACTTACGTTACGAGGTTACGACTGCAGTTATATAATTTCATAAGAAATTCATAAAAATTGATTTTATATGGTACACTTTTATATTAACATTTACATAATATGCACACATTTTTCCAGATCTTTCACGAAAAAGGTTTTTCTCTAGTGTGTATCTTCATATGCCTTTTCAAACTACTCTTTATTATACATCTAAATTCACAGATATTACACGAAAAAGGTTTTTCTCCGGTATGTATTTTCATATGCTTTTGCAAATTACTTTTTTTTATACATTTATATTCACAGATATTACACAAAAAAGGTTTTTCTCCGGTATGTATTTTCATATGTGTTTGCAAATAACATTTACTAATACATTTATATTCACAGATATTACAAGAAAAAAGTTTTTCTCCAGTATGTAATTTCATATGTGTTTGCAAAGAATATTTTCTAATACATTTATATTCACAAATGTTACACAAAAAAGGTTTTTCTCCGGTATGTAATTTCATATGTGCTTGCAAATTACTTTTGTGAATACATTTATATTCACAGACATTACACGAAAAAGGTTTTTCTCCGGTATGTATTTTCATATGTGTTTGCAATCTACTTTTTTTAATACATTTATATTCACAGACATTACATGAAAAAGGTTTTTCTCCGGTATGTATTTTCATATGTGATTGCAAATCACTTTTTCTAATACTTTTATATTCACAGATATTACACAAAAAAGGTTTTCCTCCGGTATGTATTTTCATATGTGTTTGCAAAGAACATTTTCTAATACATTTATATTCACAGATATTACACGAAAAAGGTTTTTCTCCGGTATGTATTTTCATATGTGTTTGCAAAGAATATTTTCTAATACATTTATATTCACAAATGTTACACGAAAAAGGTTTTTCTCCGGTATGTAATTTCATATGTGCTTGCAAATTACTTTTGTAAATACATTTATATTCACAGATATTACACGAAAAAGGTTTTTCTCCGGTATGTAATTTCATATGTGTTTGCAAAGAATATTTTCTAATACATTTATATTCACAGATATGACACGAAAAAGGTTTTTCTCCGGTATGTAATTTCATATGTGTTTTCAAATTACTTTTGTGAATACATTTATATTCACAGATATTACACGAAAAAGGTTTTTCTCCGGTATGTAATTTCATATGTGTTTGCAAATTACTTTTTTTTATACATTTATATTCACATATATTACACGAAAACGGTTTTTCTCCCATATGTATTTTCACATTATGGTATACCAAATTGTTTTTATTTGTACATTTATAATCACAATTAATACAACAGTACACTTGTTTAGCTACATGCTCTCTAAGATGAGCCAAAATGTAACGTTTATGAGATGTTTTAAACTCGCAAATATCACAATTAAATATATCCGTTAGTTGTGGTACTGGAGTTTGTTCAACTTGTGTCCGAACTGCAGTGATGTCTGAGTTCTTTTGCGTCTTATGACTGTGTGAAATGAGTTTGGCGAGAATGTCTTTTGTTGATGCCTCTGATGTGTTTTTCGTAAGTATATTTACACTCTTCAAATTTTTCTTTTTCATAATCTTTGAAGGTTGGTTTCCTTTATTAATAACTGGTTGACTATCTTTTTTCAGGTTTTCTTTACGAACATTGTTTATGTTACAATCATTAGAATTTGATTTATTAGTTTGTATGCAGTGTTGTTCTGAAATACACACAAATTAAACATTTTATTTATTTATTTAAAGCATTATATCTTTATTGTAGGACACCTTAGACAGTTTACAATGGGTGAAGTTTATACCTTATAGCATTCTCTATTACTCTACCCAGAGATAAATAAAGAAATTTTAATATTTTTAATAACTATACTCATATAATATTGCTAGATATAAAGTATTTTAGCCAATTGCTCTGGATAATGTCTCTCATATTCATTTTTGGGTGGAATGATTGGTAAAGAAACTAAATTCGAATGATAATAATGACGTTCTTCTGACCATGTTATAATTACATTAATCTAATAATCGCTGTTTCGAATTCCACGGAAAAAGCGTTATACATATACATATTGACTAATATTTTTGTAGATATTAAGAATATAGGTTGTCTTGTAGGTGTCGTGAAATTTCATCATCACATTTTGTCTCGTGGGTTTCGTAAGAGGCGACTATGGGCTTGCCAGAAAAATCTTATGGCTTCCGACAGATGGCGGTATAACCACCTCGTTTACTTCAGATGTAAAATAACCAGACCGGCGACAGGCAACATTGTCAGAGATGCTCACGTCTGGTTCTGCGATCCTCAATCCTATGCCAAGCGTGACGATTAAGGCAAATTCTCCCTAAATCGGGAGAGATTCATCCATGTTCAGCAGTGGAAGTTTACAGGACGATTAAGATGGAGCCATTAAAAAAACACCAAAAAAGCCCTGGCAGCTTAGGGGTTAGGAGTTTGCTGTAAAAAAATCACAGTACTGCTCGCGTACCCTGATTCAATTTCCGCTGGCACCCATAATATTGTTGATTCAGCATTCTTTTTTACACTAAAATTATTTCTAATTAGATTCCAACACAACCAGAAGTGCGTTTTGACCAGCAGTGCTACTGTGGAAAATTAAATATGATTGGAATCATCGATAGCACAGTTTTAATTTTCGACATTTGATTTAGTAATAATGATTATGTAAATGTATATATATATAATATAAACAACACATACAAGAGCTAATTGGAATCTCTGATCGAATAGCCATTCTTAACATCGGCATACCAGGTTATAAAAAAATATGGTCAATCATACAAAGGACATCATCTTTTTTGGTCCAAATATGAAAGTGCCGGCCAATAAAAAAATATGCTGTATTCCGTTAGAACTTGTCCCCCTGAGTATTTATTATTATGACACCAAAGCTGTAGGGTCATTGTCCTTGGTTTTATTGGAGTTCAAAAATTCAATATCTTCATACATTTTCAGTGAATTTAATAAACAAAAACAAATGATTTGTTCTACCATATTTTTATTTTGAACATCGTTTAGTAAAATATATTGGTTCTTGACCTATTTCTGACAAGATAACATTTAAACCACTAATATTACTGCATAATCGGCTGGGATGCCGGGTTTTTCCTAGAAAATGGCAATAACAATGGCCGCGCAGGTAAACACTCACGCGAACAATGGAATACGGTGCAGCGAGCAGATGCCCTCTCTTTCCGCGAACTACCGCCATCGCGCCAGGCTCATTCGTTTAGCATTCGCGTTTATTGTTTAGTACCGAAAGCAACGCTGCCGTGTATGTCTGTGTGATGCCCACTAGTTCTTGTGCTTTGATTTGTTTTGTTTTTGTTATCTCCGTTGTTAAGTTTGAACATTGCTGCGAGTCATGGCAGAGTTGTGTATCGCGTGCCGTGCATCGACAGAGAATCGGCGAAGATATGATTGGTTTCAGAATGCAATATCTTGATATCGCCAAATAGTGATAGAAGATATAGTAGCTCGACAGTTGGAGCCTACTGCGTTCATTTGTCGACCCTGTTGGCAAAGAACGGAACGAACGCACCAGCGACTTATTCGGGAGGCTGAACAGCAAGCTGATTAAGACCGTGATCCATCGGAAGTTCCAAATTCAAGACCAATTTCGCTGATTTTGCCAGGTCTTCTTCGTGCTCCAAACACCGCAAATAGTTGCATTTTCCTACATTGTACGAATGAATCGCCGTCGTGTTCCAGAGAACATAATTTTTCGCATGGTATGCTACAGCTATTTCGTGCCAGAAAGCGCGCGTGTTTGTAATGAACACGTGGAGCAAAATCTGTGGCATTTACTTCCTGTACAAGACAACTCTTCTGAGGAATTCACTGCAGCTCAAATAATGACTATCGTGTCGATGTTACAAAGACATATTACGGAGGAAATACTTGATTTTGAGCAGTATGAAAATATAGCACCAGCCGAGTTTCATGGACAGGACTGACTCAAGATCAGTTTACTGAATTATTAGACAGTTTACCAAGTCTGAGAACTAAAAGAATAAAAACCGTACTGGCGGGAGTATTAGTCAAGTTAAGAATAGGTGACTCGAACATTGCTACTATTTTTAAATGTAGCGAAACAGCGTTTCATACGTGGTTAAAATCGGACGCATCGCTCTGTTAGAAGATTTTGTGCCTTAAATGTTGGGTTTGACCATATCTCCCGTGAGGATGTAGCACACAGAATCTTTTCACCCAACAATCTGTTTGGGAACCCATCGAGCCCAGAAGATGAAAGGAAAGCTATCACGATTTGTGATGGAACGTACATCTATCTGAAAAAGTAAATTATTTTTCCAACGCAAGTCTTACAGCCATCACAAATACAGAAACCTCCTAAAACCGTTCCTCATGGTTTCTTGTGATGGACACATTATCGAAGTTAACCATATGCTGCCACCACGTCTGACGCAGATATAATGAATGATATGCTTAATAATGCTGACAGTGCCTTCCACTGGTTTTATAGGAGTGGCGATTTTTTATTCTGGACCGTGGTTTTCGAGACACCGGAAATCTGGAATCTTGCGGATACGTACACATATGCCTCAAACAAAGTATCCAAATGAGACACAGCTAACCACGGATCAGGCCAATAAGTCCAGACTGGTAACAATCTGTCGTTGGGTGGTTGAAGTGGTCAACGGCAGGTTCAAAAGAGATTTTCGCCTGTTGCGAGTATATAATAACAGAGCTCTTCCCAGCATGTTCGACTATTTCAAAATAGCAGCGGCGATGATAAATCGTTTTCATGTTTTGATTGAAGATAATCCAAATGCTGCTGCGATTTTAGAGATTATCCACAAAAATTAATATGCAAAATAGATTGGCAGATCTTGTAATACGCCATAACTACAATCGCAGACGTGCTCAGTTTACTTTAATGACTGCAGATATGCCAGAGTTTGTAGATTTTCCAAGAATGGATGAGAACGAATTATTCGCTCTGGGCGTTTATCAACTAAAACAGGCCAAAAGCTATTACGGTGAGCACGTCCTTGACAATGGAGCATTCACAATTGAGCTCAGCAATGAGTTATCAAATGAAGACTTGGCGCAATTGCAGGGCAATGATTTATGGATGATAAGAGGCCGACTGCAATCGCGGCATGTTAGAGCAAGATAGTATTATGTTTACATTATAATCGATAGGCCGTTATCAGGCCGACAAGCAATCGCTCACTATTATTGTTCGTGCATCATAGGAAAGCGAACAATTGGATGCTGCTCCCATATTATGTGCATTATATGGTACATGAGCCATGCACGACATTTGCCAGCAATAACCCCTCCAGCTTATGGATTGGAGAACATTATTGTTGTACCAGACGATGATGATTTTATAGTGTTTAATTAAACAAAATAACCCCTGTATACATATTTTACTTATAATCCTCAAAAACACAAAACAAGATCAACATGTCCAAAATAGGTCAAGAACCAATATATTTTACTAAACGATGTTCAAAATAAAAATATGGTAGAACATGTAATAGTGGTGAATGGGTCCACTATTAACAGACTCCGAGTGGTCTAGGAGCGGAGGAATGAAACTATTTTTCTTGATATGCCTTACTATGTGCAGGCGAATGAAGGTGTTTATTTAGTGAACCCTACCTATATTTATATTCCCGGCTACATCCTTAGTTAACCAATAGTAATATCTTTTATTTACTTAGCCAATTAGAATTTATACATTTTGACCAATGAAGACTAATCAATAAAATATTATGTACAACTATTATATGTCGCGCTCCATTTGCCGGCGTAAGACTCGTGGATCGCTTCTCGTAGCTGCGTTGCTGGACGGGGCTATAAAAGTGGTGCAGACCGAAGCGCGCGCGTAATCGGCGAGCGGCGGCGGCATGGGACACATCTCCGGAACAGCAAGAAGAAGCGAAGCTGCGGCGTTGAAGAAACGGCTCGAAAATGGTCAACGGATTCATGAAGATAGCCGGCGTGTGAAGACGATGCAGCGCTGATGATATTTGTGGCTGTTTCTTGTTTCTATATTAGAAAGTTAAATATATACGTCGAATTATCTCGCATCGATATGCAGTCCGCAGTATCTCAGTAGCCGGGGGTAATTAGGAAATAAATGTTTTCTTCAGACCTTCACCTTCTGCGTTATGGTAGCACCAGGGTAACGTTATTTATTACCATTTTGGATTGATTAGCCTGGCTGCTACATCACTCTCTAGCGAAAGCGTACCGGAGCTTGACGACTCGCCCATGGCGGTTTTATATGGGTTGATGTAGGTGATGGGTTTTCAAGCTTCCTCGCTGGTGGTTGAGATGATGATGATGAATCCTCTGAAGTATCCTCGTTAATAATATAGGCAGGCTTTAGTCGGTCGATCGATATAATTGTAGATTTCCTTCCGGATATTTGTAATTTAAAAGTCTTGCTATTTCGCTCTAATACTTTATACGGTCCATCGTAGGTAGGTTGAAATTGTTTCTTCACTGCGTCGTTTCTTACAAAAACTTGCTTGTATGTTTTCAAATCTTCATGGATGAATACTGATTTATTATTTCCGTGTGATGATGTGCGTTTCGACGATAAGACTTTGTTGATTGATTCTCGAAGTTGAGTTACAAAATCGTAATTCATTTCTTGATTATTTGACGATGTTGAAGTGAAGAAGTCACACGGTAGTCTTATGCTGCATCCATAGGTTAGCTGAGCGGCGCTAAGACTAGTGTCTGCACGCGGTGTTGCTCGTAGTCCAAGTAGCACTGTAGGTAGCTCGTCAATCCACTTTGCATGTTGAGATAAACGAGTTTTGAGTGCGGTCTTCAATGTACGATGCCATCGTTCGACTATTCCGTTTGATTGAGGATGGTATGCCGTTGTACGTGTCTTCTGTATTCCCAGTTTGAAGAAGTTTGAGGAATAGGTTGCTTTCAAGTTTCTTCCTTGATCCGTTGTGATGGTTTTGGTGATCCGAAACAGTAATCCAATTTTCATAAATTATTTTCGCGACGGATTCAGCTGATGTATCATCGGTGGGTATTGCTTCTGGCCATCTTGTTGTTCTGTCGATCATTGTTACGAGGTAACGATGTCCTTGCGGTGAAGTAGGTAATGGTCCAACGATGTCAACGTGCAGGTGTTCGAATCTCTCCGTAGGTGGAAATGAATCTAGGCTGCTTGATGTATGCCTTTGTACTTTGCATTTTTGACATTGAATGCATTGCTTCGCCCAGTTGCCAACATCCACTTGTATTGAAGGCCAAAAGAATTTTCCAGTGATGAGTTTTCTGGTTGCTCTAACACCTGGATGACTGATGTTGTGCAGTGCATTGAAGACTTCGCGACGACATTCTTCTGGTAGGTATGGTCGCATGGTTGACGTTGATGCTTCGCAGTAGATAGGTAGATGCGTCATTGGCATTGTAACTTGCTTGATGGTCAAGTTACTTTGCTTCGATAGAAGTTTGATGTTGTCACTATCTCTGTCTTGTGCTTCGGCGATCTTGTGATAGTCGATTGATGTAGGGCACGTTACACTGTCGATTGGTATGCGACTGAGTGCGTCGGCGACTATGTTGTCCTTCCCACTGATGTGACGTATGTCGGTCGTGAATTCGCTTATGAAAATGAGTTGTCTTGCTCGTCGTGGTGTTTCCGAAGATGATGGTTTCTTCTGAAGTACATATGTTAATGGCTTGTGGTCGGTAAAAACGATCAGGTTTCGACCCTCGAACGTTTTTTTGAAGTGCTTGATAGCCATGTAGATAGCGAGTAACTCTCGGTCGAATGCTGTAGTTACGTTGAGTATCGGAATTTCTTCGAAAAATAGCCAAGTGGTTGCCATTTCCCATTGATGGTACAGCTCCTGCTGAAGATCGGACGCGTCGCTGAAGATAGCAAGGTTGCTTCGTGTGATGGGTGAGCGAGCAAAGCTGCATTTGGATCGCAACTTTACAAGCTTCAAATGCCTTCGTGGCTTCATCGTTCCATCTGATTGACGTTTTATCTTTTTTCTTCGTGTTGTGAAGGTAAGCGTGAAGTGGTGCTTGGATTTCAGCGGCTTTAGGAATGTGTTCTCTGTAAAAATTAATCATCCCAAGAAAACGCCTTAGTTTTCGATTGTTTTAGGTTTCATAATCGATGATTGCTCTGACTTTTTCAGTAGGCGGTTTGATTCCTTCCTGGCTGACGGTGAAACCAAGAAATTGAACTTCTTGTTGTCCAAATTTGCATTTCGAAGGGTTGATTGTGATTCCATTGTCTTCTAATCGCTGTAGCACGGTGCGTAGGTGGGTTTCGTGCGTTTCTTTATCAGGGCTTGCAACAAGGAGATCATCAATGAATGCGAAAACGAAATCCAGTCCATGAAGTACTTCGTGTATGAATCTTTGAAAGGTTTGACCAGCGTTCTTCAGTCCTGGAGTCATTCTTGGGAATTCGAATAATCCCATTGGAGTAATTATTGCTGTCTTCTCTATGTCTTCATCGCGTACTTTTATTTGTTGGTGCTCGGTTGAGATCGATGGTGGAGAATATAGTCTTGTCTGACAGTTGATGAGTGAAATCCTTGACTCGCGGTGGGTAGCGGTCAGGAGTGGTAATAGAATTCAGTCTTCTGTAATCTCCACACTCGTAATTCTCCATTCTTCTTCGGTACAACGTGAAGTGGTGATGACCAAGGGCTTTTGCTTGGACGGCATATTCCTTGCTCGGTCATGTTTTCGAATTCCTTTCGAACTTGCTCGTATCGGTGTTGTGCGATTGGACGTGCACGGCAATGAAGTGGTGGTCCATTGGTTTCGATGAAATGCTCAACGTTGTGCTTCGGTGTTAATTTCATTGAAGTTATTCTTGTGATTCCAGGATATTCTTCAAGGATCTTGTAATACGATTGTTGAACGTCTATGCTTCTTATTGTGGGCTGATTGGTTGCTTGGACGAAAGACTGGGATGTAAGATTGGTTTTCCCGTCCATGATTCTTCTATTTTTGATGTCGACGATCAACTGGTGATGTTGAAGGAAATCAGCACCGATGATTGGTTTGCTGACTTTAGCGACGATAAATCTCCATTTGAATGGTCGGCGTAGGTTTAAATCTAGTTCCATTGTTTTTCTCCATATGTAGGAATCACCGTATTGTTTGCTGCGTAGAGTTGAAAATCCAGTGGCTTCATCTTCTGTCTTTGACTCGGTAAAACTGATATATTCGCTCCGGTGTCGATAAGGAAGGTAAGCTTGCTTTTTTATCGGTGACAAAAGACGGTAGGACTTTTCTGGATCCCGTCGCATCAAGCGTATTAGTTAGTTTTCCGACCTCATATTTTCATTTTTGAATGTACACGGTGTTGTGCATTTTCTTGCCTCGGAACCGAAACGTCGATGATAGTAGCAGTAAGGGGATCTTGTTCTTGAGCTTGTTCGACTTCTACTTGCAGAGCGGTTGCGACGAAAAAGTGATCTTCGGTGTTGCTGATTGCGCTGGTTGTACTGTTGCTGGTAACAGGTTTGATGCTTGGAAGCTTTGAGCGCAGCGACTTCGAATGATAGCCTCCGAATTTCTTCGAGAAGAAACTGGGTATTATTGGCCTTGGTTGAAGTGCCTTCGATCATCGATATGTGCGAGCTACTGTTGTTTTCGATCATCTTATCCGCCAGGAGTGCCATTTCGTCGAGCTTCGTCTGCGTGCTGAATGTTTCACTCACTGCTAGTACCGATCGAACATATGGGGGTAGGTGGTTTACCCACATTAGCCGTAGCGTCGAATCTGGGACTTTATCTCGCGCCAAAGTACGCATTCTGCGTAGGAGTTGTGTGGGCTTCTGGTCTCCAAGTTCTATTTCTGATAGAAGTTTCTGTAGCTGGCGACTGTCGGATTCTTCATATACAGAGATCAGACGATCCTTCAGCGAATTATACTAGTCGGAAGCCGGTGGGTTGTACAACAGGTCCGAAATATGTTCGATGTCTTGTTTCTCAAGTTGGGCGATCACCATCTGTGCTAGTTGCGCTTGACTCTTCTTTAAATCGTTCGTTGCGGCTTCAAAACTGATGAACCAAAGTCGAGGTTTATCTCTCCAAAACGGTGGTATTCTCAACGATAGAGATATACCGGCGATTTCTTGTTCCTTGGCCGGGTTTGATGTATATGCGTCGGATTTCTTCGCTTCTCGCTCCATAATGACGTCTTGAGTACAATGATTTTATATTCCTCCTTGATATTTTCCTACTATTCTTGGGGATCTTCCTTATCGGTGTTCTTAACGGGGTCACCAATGTAATAGTGGTGAATGGGTCCACTATTAACAGACTCCGAGTGGTCTAGGAGCGGAGGAATGAAACTATTTTTCTTGATATGCCTTACTATGTGCAGGCGAATGAAGGTGTTTATTTAGTGAACCCTACCTATATTTATATTCCCGGCTACATCCTTAGTTAACCAATAGTAATATCTTTTATTTACTTAGCCAATTAGAATTTATACATTTTGACCAATGGAGATTAATCAATAAAATATTATGTACAACTATTATATGTCGCGCTCCATTTGCCGGCGTAAGACTCGTGGATTGCTTCTCGTAGCTGCGTTGCTGGACGGGGCTATAAAAGTGGTGCAGACCGAAGCGCGCGCGTAATCGGCGAGCGGCGGCGGCGTGGGACACATCTCCGGAACAGCAAGAAGAAGCGAAGCTGCGGCGTTGAAGAAACGGCTCGAAAATGGTCGACGGATTCATGCGGCGCTGATGATATTTGTGGCTGTTTCTTGTTTCTATATTAGAAAGTTAAATATATACGTCGAATTATCTCGCATCGATATGCAGTCCGCAGTATCTCAGTAGCCGGGGGTAATTAGGAAATAAATGTTTTCTTCAGACCTTCACCTTCTGCGTTATGGTAGCACCAGGGTAACGTTATTTATTACCGTTTTGGATTGATTAGCCTGGCTGCTACAAACAAATAATTTGTTTTTGTTTATTAAATTCACTGAAAATGTATGAAGATGTTGAATTTTTGAACTCCAATAAAACAAAGGACAATGACCCTACAGCTTTGGTGTCATAATAATAAATACTCAGGGGGACAAGTTCTAACGGAATACAGCATATTTTTTTATTGGCCGGCACTTTCATATTTGGACCAAAAATGTATGAAATCCCGATGATGTCATTTATGCTCCAACAGAGCAAGCAACAAAAGCAGAAATTAAACTTTTCTACAAAGAATTATCACAAACGCTAACAATATATTCAAATAACCATCTTATTATAATGGGCGACTTCAATGCTCAAGTCGGAGCGAAACAATGCAAGGAGGAATACGTTCTGGGGAACTTTGGCCAAGGAAGAAGAAGTCCCCATGGTGAATTGCTAGTTGAATTCTTGCTGCAACACAACTTAACGCTCTTGAACAGTTTTTATAAGAAAAACCAAAAGAACAAGTGGACATGGATATCCCCCGATGGCAACACCAGAAACGAAATTGACTACATAACAACAAACTATTCAAAGGCTTTCACAGATAAGTCGGTCTTAACTAAATTTAACTTCAATACAAATCATCGTATGGTAAGAAGCAACATAAGAATAGAAACATCAAAGAAATCTAGAAAATATTTTGCCTCACACTCTACAAGACACCACAGTGATGAAACCTTAAAGAAAGTAAAACAATCTTTAATTGAATCAGCAGAAGAATTGACTATGAGCAACATTGATGCCCACACGAAATATGAAAAACTGGAAAATCTACTAACTCAAGTAAAAAACGATACTATCAGGGGAAACAAGTACAAACTTAGTGATACAACACTACAACTTATAGAAAAAAGAAAAAACCTACTTTCAAAACACCTAAAAGATAACATAAAAACAATAACGAAATTAAGTAAAGAGATCAGAAAACATAAGAAAAGACAGGAAGACCAAGAGGCTGCAAACATTAGAAAAGCATATAGCGAAAACAGGAGTGAAAAGGCGCTTAAAGAACTTAGAGAATCAAATAAAGAATGGATACCAAAACTAAACAAAAAGGAGAATACCTCATCCAATAGAAAAAACATAAACGAAATAGCCGAAAATTTTACCAGAACCTTTACTCAAATCCAGACAAAAAACAAAAACACGATTCGAGGACAGACGCCAGTAATAACCAGGAAAAAGTGATAACTGAACCAAAAATACTTCCCAGAGAAGTAGAAAAGGCTATTTATAGTCAAAAGATGGAAATAGCTCCAGGTCCAGACAAAGTGACAAACGAACTTATTAAAGGCACCCTTGAAGAATTACTACCAATACTCACTTCATTATTCAATGAAATACTAACAACGGGTCTTATCCCTACTAAATGAAAAACATCAAACATTATCCTTATATTCAAGAAAGGACAAAAGGAAGATATAGGAAACTACAGACCCATAAGTCTGATATCAAATATCTACAAGGTATTTTCTAAAGTTATCCTGGAAAGAATAAGCAAAAAGTTAGACGAAAACCAACCACGGGAGCAAGCAGGCTTTAGACATAATTACTCCACTCTGGACCACATTCACACAGTGAAACAAATTGTAGAAAAATATAATGAGTTTAATAAAAAACTGTGTATGGCATTCATCGATTACTCTAAAGCTTTTGACAGCATAAGACACACAGCCATATGGGAAAGCCTAGAACAGCAGGGGCTACCTTTAAATTATATCAATATTATAAAGAACATATACTTGAACGGCGAAGCGAGGATCCAACTAGAAACCTTAGGAAAAAAGTTCAAGATCGAGAGGGGAGTAAGACAGGGAGATCCTCTTTCGCCAAAACTGTTCTCGGCCGCTCTGGAAAGTATCTTCCGCAAACTAGACTGGGAAGAATACGGTATCAATGTGCAGGGTGTTAAACTGAACCACCTAAGATTTGCAGATGATATAGTCTTATTTGAGGAAAACCCGACGCATCTTGTTAAAATGATAGAATCACTAAATGAAGAAAGCCTGAAAGTGGGCCTGAGCATGAACAAAGACAAAACAAAACTGTTTACAAACTCTAATCCAGTAATTATAAAAATTGACAACCAACCACTCGAATATGTGTCAGGGTATATCTACTTAGGACAGATAATATTTCACAAAGATCAAACCACTAAGGAAATTGAGAGAAGAATAGGAAATGGATGGAAGAAATACTGGTCTCTGAAAGAAGTTTTAAAATCTAAGCAGCTAAGTATGCAAATAAAAAGGAAAGTTTTCAACACGTGTATACTTCCAGTCATTACCTACGGATGCGAAACCTGGGCACTCACCAAACACCACAGAGATAAGTTGGAACGCTGTCAGAGAGCCATGGAGAGAAGTTTGACAGGAATAAGGAAACAAGACAGAGTAAGATGTAGCATAATAAGGGACAAAACCAAAGTTGTCGATATAATCACCCGAATAGACCAACAAAAGTGGAGATGGACAGGTCACATGATGCGCGATCCACAAGAGAAGTGGTGCAAAACTGTTACCGACTGGCATCCCAGAGATGGCAAGAGAAGTAGAGGATGCCAACAAACAAGATGGGAAGACGACTTAAAACTCACGGCTGGACCATTGGAAAAGGGTAGCGCAGGACAGGTCCCAGTGGAAAATGTTAGAGGAGGCCTATGCCAAAAGGCAAACTGAGCTTCGGGATATATTATAACAAACAAGAACATGTCTAGTATTCATATCTAACCGAGAAGTTCAGAATAAAAAGGCTTATTATTATTATTATTATGTGAATGTATCAGTATAGATTGTAAGCCGACGACATTTTTATTTATATAGTATTTTATAGACTACGACTAACCGCACACAGTCCATCTGACTGTAAGTGGATGCTGTAACCAAAGACATCTACATTCCATTAAGAATCAAAATGTAGATGCATTGTCTAACGAAGCTCATTATAATGTCCATGCTTATCTTTTAAATAATTATTTAACGTGTAATTTTTTTCCCATAAGAGTGCTTTTTACATGCACTTTGAATTTAGGCAAAGGCAAATCAGTAAATCAGTACTTTGCATATGAAGCCCTCTTATTTTGTGTCCATGGGCTACAGTAACAAATTGCTTGCCACTTGCCATTAGGTAAACTGTACTTTATTTTAACCATATCACAAAATGTGTATATCCTTACCTGTTTCATGATTCCCATTTTCTTCAAATTTAGAATTCTCATCTTCAATATTCTCTTCCTCAACTTTAACAGATTCAAGGCTAAAAATTTCGTCATTACAATCATTTTCTGTATCACACTCAACTGGCCTGATATCTATATGACAAATTGGTGTGAATTGAATCTCATATCTAGGTTCATGCGGATTTGGCATTGACTGAAACCAAATTCTTTTTTTAAATAAGAAAAAAAAAGCTAGTGTAGTGGTGACGTAGGAGAATCCATACTACCCCATACAATCCTGCAGATATCTTTATTTATTGTGTAATATTACCCATAGATAATATTTTGTATATATGCAATAGGGTAATATATAACAGTATAAGCAGTTAGATAATTATGTTTGTGAAAATAAGTACTTAATTTACTGAAATTCATAAAATATAGAACATTGTTCTAACGAAAAAGTAAGTTGGATTAAAGGATAAACTTTACTTTGCAGTAGAAAAAACATTCACTCATGTGGCAACGTGACGCAGCATAGAAGGCGCGAGACAGGTAGTGATCGTCAAGGTGCCTGCCAAGTGATGATTAAAGCAAATACTTTATTATAATGGGAATGACCCATCAAGCAGTGAGAAGTAAGTAGTATAATATGGTTGATCGCGTAGTAGCAGAACAAGAATATCCACTGCCCTATATACCTACGCACGGGACGGATGTAGTAAGAGGCGACAGAGGAAAACTGAAACAGGAGTTGGGCAGCAGCATCTACCTGATAACAACTCAGATTAATACAATTGTCAACCAAATTTGTCCAAATCCCTCCTATGGAACAATCTATGAGGAAGGCCTACGTTCAGCAGTGGACTTTTATAGGTTTTAATGGATGGAATGGATAATACCGTGGATCCTTCTGCAAGCAACTGCTCCAGAACTGCATTCGACTCAATAGCCTGTTGTTGTAAACTTCTGCAACGATTGAGTCTTGCATGACAAGTGAAACAGACAATTATGGGCCCCTCGTTCTCATCCATCTGAAAATATGAAGGTTCATAATAAATATGGAAAACTACTTAAATATGTAAGTTTGTAATGAAATCATGTTGATGATGAAAATGATGTTGATGAAGAGCATTGGCTACCACAATTCTCTTCATCAACATCATTTTTTATAATATTGAAGTGACAAACGAACTTACAATCCACCTGATGGTAAGTGGCAACTGCAGCCCATGAGGACCTGCAACAAACTTCAAGCAAAGGCTACAGATGCGATGTTACTACTGAGGACTAAGATGTAATGCTTCACAGCCTGTTATTATACTGACTCAATGTCCGTCACACTCTAACACATGCTGCTGCTTGGTGGCCAACAACCTAGTAATCATCACTGCAACAACACAGTCCTAAGCCACCTACATCTCAAATCAACTTCCTGTCTTACCTGATTGCCACTATCTAGTGGGGCGCCACTCTACAATTTGCTTACCAGTATGAGGCTACCACTAATTATGTTTTCTCATCTGTTGATAGTTTCGCAAGCCTTATGGACACAATACTCTAGAAGTTCGTAGGAGTCTCCATGACATTAACAGATATAATTTTAAAAGCAGTAGATTCAAACTCACAATTCAATCTTACTAAACCTACTTTTAAATTTTAACATTAAACTATTAGCATCACTATTAACATTACAAACACTTCTCTTATTTACTCCAAGTAAACTGAAAATGCTTGCGCTAGGAGTAATTTACAACAAAACTCGAATGGTACATTTAAACTTACTACTTTCTTGAGTTTACCTTAACTATTAGCCACTGTCACTTAGTTTCAAATGGATGTTAATAACAATATACATCCCTAGCAGTTTATTTATTAATTTAATATCAATAGCAGTATGAAGTAAGTTCCAGGTGGGTTTGGACATCTAAAGATATGGGCCAGCAGCACTTTCCTCGTAACAGGTCAGAATAATAAAAAAACTGCAGTTGCCAACCAGCCTGCCTAGCGTGGCAACTATGGCAAATAATAATAATAATACCAGAAATTATATTAAAAATATTTAAAACATATTTTCAACCTGGAGAAGCTTCAACACAGATATTCAAAAGTTTCTAGATTGTTGAGAACATACTATATGAAGAAAGTCTGAAAACACTTAAACTTACAACTCAGAAAAATCACAGAGAATGAGGAGACTTGATTGAAACATATATTATAAAATAATATATGGACACTGTTAGCGCCATCTAGTTTATTTTATATAATGCATTTTTCTAAATTTACCCTCCTTTAAATTCCTATATTTCGTTCGTATCCCTCACCCCACGCCTAGTATGTATGATATATCGTTGAGAACGCCACACAAATCAGTCAACTGAAAGAAAGTAACCGCGCTATTAATATTTTATAAGACATATATAATCAAATTAGTGATTAGTGAAGTTTTGTGTCCGCAAAGAAGAAAGCGTTAGGTCGTTTGTACCTTGGTGAAACCTGCTCGGAGCGTGGAAGATCTACGAGGGCGGCGGTGACAAGGTAGGCGTGCAATTTATTTAACGAACGCCTTTATCTCAACCAGCATCCTTTTATCCAGGATCGAAGACCACAAGCTTCGCTAGTTAAATTCTATCTCCATAACATATTTTTGGTCCATTTCAGCCGCATTCTCCACATATTTTGGTTCATTGAGCCAGATTTACCGCATTTCTATACTATATAACTACCTACATTTTTTCACCCACGTGGTGGTAACCCTCTATCTTTACTTCACAAGCTGCCTTATAAATTCTATAAGAATTTCGAGCAGTTTCCTACCTACATAATATGTTACATTTACCGCTTAGGCATACTATTAATTGCATTTATATACTTATAAACAATATACCACATATATACATATTACCTATACATATATCTCTCATATACATATTATATAGGTAAATCATTTATTGGTAGACATTACGTTAACAATTTTATGCTAGTCATTATTAGCGTTTCAACTTAGCGTTACGATTCGCCTCGCGTATTATCTACCCTCTCGATTTCATATATTAAGCTCGTAATTTTATAAATCTCATATAGTTATTATTTATTTTAATAAGTTGATATGGCAACTAAAGCGCATATTAATGAAAACAAACAATTGGCCATTCTTTTAGCAAAGCGTAACGCGTTGTTCGAACGTGTTCAAAGTATTTATGAACAAGCTAAGATTGCCCACTTATCTAAAGATAATACAGCTAAATTTCTTACTTTATGCATAACGTTGGACATTATTCGAGTAGATTTCCATTCCAATTTGGACGAGTATAATAAGCAATTATTGATTAGTGAGCCTAATGCTCAACCCAGCTATCAAGCCTATGCATCGTTCAAGGATCTGTACTGTTCTATTAAAAGCATTACCATCAGATAGCACCAATACCACGACTCTTAGGTCTAAGCCTAGACTCCCACCTATAGAATTAGTTGCGTTTGACGGAGATATACGGAACTGGCCATTGTTTTATGTCAGTTTTAAATCGACAGTTCATGATAACCATTCACTCACCGATGCAGATAAGCTTTATTATTTATTAGGAAAACTGTCTCCAAAGGCTCAGGCTGTGTTCTCCGGCGTAACTCCTAGCGCCGATAACTATAATATTATATTTCAATCTCTTCTCGATAGATATCAGGACACTCGTATCCTGGCATCGACCTATTTGGATCAAGCTCTTAATCTAAAACTAATAGGCCAAGCTTCCGCTGCCAAATTTGAATTATTCATGGATAAGTTTGTAACGGCGGTAAATTCTTTAAAGAATTTAAATATCGATAACCTGTTAGACTATATCCTTTTACACATAGCTTTAAAGAAATTCGACACTGAAACCGTACGCTCCTTTGAGATGTATTCTCGTGAACATAAAATACCTTCATTTGAACAATTTCTTAATTTTATTAGAGATCAAAACCATATATATCGTAACACTCAAACTGACTCTGCTGCGTCGTCTAACTATAATTCTTCTAAACAAAGGTATGAGAAAAAATCTCGCAATTCTACGGTACCTAATCCACAGACGTATGTCTTATTTTCGCAGTCGGTCAAGTGCCTATGTGATAATATTATTCATGATCATTTTTACAGGTGTCCCTCCTTTAGTAAAATGACATCTGTTGAACGTTTTAAATGTGTAAAGGATAACAACGCTTGTGTAAATTGTCTAAGTATAAAGCATAAGACAGGCGCTCTGCTTGCGAAGTCGGCGCCAGTACACCAGATCTCGAAGAAGAAGAAGGCGAGCTCCGCCTGAGGTATGCAGACTCTACAGGGCCACCGAGCGGCTACAAAGGCGCTACAAATTGCTATAGCTAACGCCAGGTCTCGGTCCTGGAAAGAGCTTCTGGAGGACTCAACGAAGATCCTGGGGCGTCCATGGGATGGTACTGGGTAAGCTCCGGCCTTGGTCGCCCCCTTGACGGAACTCTCGATCCGGATCTTCTGGGAAGGGTGATCAGCACGCTCTTCCCAGAGGACCGGTCAAATCCTCAGGTCACCTACCATCGTCATGGGGTGGCAGGATGAGATGGGGTGACCGTCGAAGAGCTGGACCGAGCCGTTAGCCGCTTAAAAGCCGGAACACAGCACCGGGGCGATGGAATACCGGGCCGGGCCTAGTGCTGAGTCTGGCTGCCCTGGGGACAGGCTCAGGCAGCTGTTTACCAGCTGTCTGCGCTGTGCCACGTTCCCCACAGCCTGGAAAGAAGCAAGGCTGGTCCTCTTGAAGAAGGAGGCAGGGCCGCTGATTCTCCCTCTGCGTACCGCCCATATGCCTGTTGGACGAGATTGGCAAATTATTCGAGAGGATAGTGCAGTCGGCTCAATAGGCATCTGTCGCGCGTCGGTCCCGATTTGGCTGATAGCCAGTTTGGGTTCCGACGGGAGCGTTCCACTGAATGCGATTATGCGTCCGCTCCTGTCGGAACAAGCGGTATCAGGGTGGTGTGGCGTTGGCGATAAGTCTTGATATCGTCAGCCTTTAACTCCTACCTGGATGCAATCAGGAGAACACTGGCACATCATCAGGTGCCCCCCGCATACATACAGGTATTATCGGGACTACGCGCGACAGGTACATCCTGTACAGGGGCAAGATGGCAGAAGATCCGGAGGAGATTAAACGTGGGGTTCCACAGGGCTCGGTGCTGGGGCCGCTACTGTGGAACCTCGCCTATGATGCGGTTCTGCGAATCGATCTTCCCGCTGGCGTAGATATTGTCTGTTATGCTGTGACATTGGTGATCGCCAGCGGGATCACTTCAAGGGGCCAAGGGCTCCTTTGAACTCGGGGCGGAAGTCGTCGTCATAAAATCCACGAGTTGGGATTAGAAATAGCGCCTCACAGACCGAGGCCCTATGGTTCCATAAATTACCAAGGGCAGGGAACCACCCGACTCGTTTGTCCGCGTGGGTCTGATGTCAGAGTGGGAGGTATGAAGTACCTAGGCCTCTACCTGGACAGTCGCTGGGGCTTCGAAGAACATTTCAGCGCTAGTCCCCGGATCGAAAGGGTAGCGGGTGCTAGCATGACTGCTGCCCAATCTAGGGGACCAACGGAGGAAGTACGTCGCCTCTATGCGGGAGTTATACGATCCGTAGCTCTGTATGGAGCGCCTGTATGGGCAAGGCTGGCATCCGACGCTGTAGAACTAAAATCTATAGTGTTCAGCGGAGGATGGCCATACGGATCGTGCGAGGATACCTATATCCTTGAGGCGACAATCTGGCTCGCTTTTCCACCTAGATATACTGGCGGAAATGGACGCGGTGTACTTGAATCATTGCCTCACCAGAGCGGTGGTAGTAGTGAGCCAGAAGGGCGCTCAGATCAATTAAACGGCAGGAACGACAAACGCTCTGGCGTCGGCGCTCTCGACTTGGTGCGCTATGAACGCAAGCGCGTCGTTGGAGCAATCCTGCCGGTCTTCAGCCTGGATGCGGCGACGACGGAAGACTCACCTACAGACTTACAGATAATTACCGGGCATGGGTGCGGGTGATTATCTGTGTAAAATCGGACGCGAGGCGACGGCGAACTGCTTCCACTATGGTGGACGGGACCAGGACTCCGCTTCCCACGCTCGCGGTATGCACCCAGCGTGGGAACGGGAGCGAACGATCCTGGTAAACCGCATCGGACAGAACCTCTCCCTGCCAGCAGTCGTGTCGGCGATGCTGAGCGGGATTCGGCGTGGAGGCCGTAGCCACCTTCTGTGAATCTGTTATGATTCAGAAGGGCTTCTGAGCAGGATCGGGAGGCGGATCCGCGGAACGACGTCGCCAAGGCGTTCGTCACGGCCCTCCTCTTGAAAACGGTGTTCCCACCAGAAGGGCCCTTCGGGGTTGCAGACGCTCGGGGCGGGGCCTCGAACGCCTAGTTAACTTCGAGAGGACGATGACTCGGAGTGGTCTCGAGACATCGTGGTAGCACTGCGAGGGTGCTGGGGTAGCATGTACTGCCCCAGGACGTGCTTTAGTGTGCCAAAAGCGATGGAGGCCCCGGTGGCGTTCCGAACAGATCCAGGACCCCTCGTATACGCTGATGGTGACCACCGTGGGGTTTTAGCCGGTGGGAGTCCGGCATAACCTTTTCGTTGCCCCCGCAGCGGAAGGTATCCATGAGGATTTCCCCACGAAAAAAAAAAAAAAAAGGCCGAGTGAAGTGAGCGAACGTTACGCTGAACGTTACCAGCGTCAGTGTAATGTTACTCGTAATACAGTATTGCTTGCGACCGCTCAAGTGATTGTTCACGATGCACACGGTAAACCGTTTACTATTCGATGTTTGCTAGACAGCGCCTCTCAAAGTAATTTCGTAACTTTTAATTGTTTGCAGCGTCTTAGACTCTCTAATAAATGTGAAAATTCACACATTATAATAAAGGGAATCGTGGATCGGAAAAATCCGTTAAGGGTTCGATAAATATAAAAATACATTCTCATTTTAAAAGGGATATACATTTTGACGTTACAATGCTTGTTGTCGATCGCATTACGGATATTATGCCTTCCGCTCCTGTCGACTTAAGCGCGCTTTCGCACCTAACGACATTGCCGCTTGCGGACTCGGAGTTTGGAGTCCCAGGTTCCGTAGATATATTATTGGGTGCATCTATTTTTCCGCATTTGTTGTCGCCTAATGTAGTGCATAGCAGTAGCCGTAATATACCTCCTGCAATTGAGACGGTATTGGGTTGCATGATTATGGGCTCTGTACCTGCACTTCATATTCCAGATATACAACCTCTTGTTGTTCCGTCGTTCAAGACCCCCATGATTCACTTCTGAAGCGATTTTGGGAGCTAGAGGAGGTTACCGCGCCACCCACTCTGAGTCAGTGCGACCTTGAGTGTGAAGTGCATTTTCAGCGCTACTACTGTTCGTGACGACAGTGGTAGATATATAAATATCATTACCGTTTAATGATGACCCTTCTCTTTGGGTGACTCATATAGCACATAGGGCGTTTTTATTGTTTAGAAAAAAAGTTTAAGGCTTCTCCTGAGTTACGTACCGCATGTAACAATGTTATTCGAGAATATATAAATAAGAATTATTTGAGTCCGGTTGATTTAAGTAAAGATGATACGACTCGTCCTACATACTTCTGTGAATTAAAGTCACTTAATTCGTCACTAATATCATATATTTTCTTAATTGTACAAAATATCACTAAATCTAAACAAGGTTACAGATATCCATAATATTAACAATGTACATAAGACATACAGAATAACAAAATAAGTGTAACAATTTCTATCAATACTCACAATTTATCTTCCGTGTACGTATTCTCTACTCAACAGTTCTTGAAAAACTCCCCCCACAAGCCGACGTCATCTGTATTTTAGAGGCTTGTAATTTACCACTGCCAAACTACAGATGGCGCTGCTTGTTTGGTTTCCGTTACAAGTTTCCAATAAAATTGGATATTATTACATGAGTTTTACATTATAAAACATGATTTATATTTATTTTAATTATCTTAAACAGTGTTACATCATAGTTATAAATATAAACGAAAATATATAACTCAACTAAATCTAAAATATTAATGTACCCGCAGACTTATTGCAAGAAAATAATTAATTACCCACAATGTTAGTTTTAACAATACATATTATTAAAATATGCTAACACTTCATTCCCCATCATGGTGTAGTCCGCCATGACAAATCGACTACCAAATTAAGAGTGGTTTTGGACGCGAGTTCCAAGTCCACATATGGAAAATCGATTAATGACATCCTGCACGGGTTTCAACTTACAAGGTGATTTATTTAATATAATAGTTAATTTTCGATTATTTAAAATTGCATTATCTGCGGACTGTAAGCAGATGTTTATGCAGGTAGGCTTGTCAGAATATGACCGTGATTTTCATCGCATTTTGTATAGATTTGATGTAAATAAACCAATACAAGCATACCGCTTCAACCGCGTATGCTTTGGCCTAAAGTCCAGTCCATATCATGCTTTGCGCGTAATTCAACAGCTCTTGACTGACGAAGGTGATAAATATCTCGCTGCAGCGTCCGCTGTCTCTTCCGCTATGTATATGGACGATCTGGCCATAAGTGTGATGACATCATCCCAAGCGGAAGATATTTCAAAGGAACTTATTCAGCTCTTCAAACTAGGGCAATTCGATCTTGTAAAATGGACAAGTAATTATAACGACGTTCTCGCGCATTTACCTGATTCTCACAAGGCTCCCCAGGAGGTAGAATTTGAGAAGTCTGAACCGCAAAAAATTCTTGGCTTATATTGGGATAGGTCGAATGATTGCCTTTACTTTAAAGTCGTCAAACCAGAAGAAAAATGTACAAAACGCGCAATTTGTCAACGGTGGCTAGATTGTGGGACATAATGGGATTTGGCACCATCCATTTTATACGCAAAACTCTTAATTAAAGAGCTCTGGTTGTTAAGTGTGACTGGGATGACACACACCATACCATGTGGTCTCTGCGTGGAGTCATTTTGTTCTGAGCTCTCAGCATAATGAGCTAACTTCCTCGTCACCTTGGGGTGAACGAGGGATGTGATTCGCCTCATTAGCTTCGCTGACGCTGGCAGGCGTGCCTATGGTGGCGTCGTAGCCATGCAAGTACACAGTGGTTCCGGATACTCAGTGCAATTCGTGTGCGCCAAGTCTAAAGTTGCACCGATAAAATTTTTCAGTCGCAAGATTGGAACTCTGTGCGGCAGTCTTGTTAGCTAAATTGCTTCGTAAGTTTCTAGACAGAATATCTCCGCATTATAATATAAAAGAAGTATTCGCCTTCAGCGATTCTAGGATCGTGCTTGCATGGATAAATTCCTCCCGCATCGTTGGCAGACTTTTGTCGCCAATCGGGTCGTAACTTACCGAGCTTATACCCACTAATTGGTTCTATCACGCAGGCAGGCTCTGAGAATCCAGCAGATTGCTTGTCACGTGGTCTTACTCCGGCAAATCTTATCAAACACCATTTATGGTACAACGGTCCTCCATGGGCTTCTCGTAGTTCCTCTGAGTGGCCTATCAATACCTTTGATCGCAATAAGCCCATCGAAGATATACCAGAACAAAGGTCCGCCGTGCTTGTACTTACCACAGACTTGACTGAATCACCACTGTGTGAACTCATTCAACGCGTATCATCGTGGCCCAAGTTATTGAGAATAATAGTGTACGTACACCGCTTTATGAAAAAACTTCCTAGTTGTAAATTTATTTCGAGTTCCGACTTACAATAATAAACCTTGTTCCTCAGCGCTTGTTAAACTTAGACCTTTCATAGATAAAAATGGTGTTATTCGCGTCGGAGGCCGACTCTCAAACTCTAGCGAGCACTTCGACTACAAATATCCATATATCCTACCTCGTCACGATCGTGTTATTGAATTGCTTATTGAATATTATCATAAGAAACATTTACATGCGGGTCCAGAATTGCTTATGTCCTTACTTAGAAATAAATATTGGATACTCGTTGCTAGACGAATAATTCGTCACATCATACACAAGTGCAACACCTGTTTCAAATCTAAACCGCGTGCAGTTTTACCGCTCATGTCTGATCTACCTAGTCAGCGTGTAAATCAAGCTGAAAAGGCTTTTCTCATGTGGGATGTGATTACGCAGGGCCCGTTGCCTCTTCGTGGTCGTGGTATGAAGCCGCAAAGCATGGCTTTGTGTTTTCACTGTCTTGACAACCCGCGCTACGCATATAGAGTAGCGACAGATTTGAGTACCGTGTCATTTCTGGCCGCTTTGAAACGATTTCTTTCTCGTCAGGGGCCTATAAAATGCCTTTATACAGATAACGGGACGTGCTTCGTAGGCACGCATTCTTATTTACGAGATTTTAATAAATTTATCGATAAGGAGCTTCATCCTCGACTTCATGAAGAGCTGGCTGAAAACCGCATTGAATGGAAATTTATACCACCCGCGTCTCCCCATTTCGGTGGATGTTGGGAGAGTATGATATAGGTGATCAAGTCGCATCTCTTTAAAGTAATAGGTCAACAAATTCTTTCTTACGAAGAGCTCTTAACGGGTTTAACGCAAATTGAGGCACTCCTCAACTCACGTCCGTTGACGGCTATGAGTAGTGACCATCTACACTCACGCCTGCTCATTTTCTTAACACATTCCCATTGTCATCTCTTCCCGGTTATCCCACTGACTCTACTAGCTTAATCCAGCGACATTCTCTTTTAGACAGCCTCGTTCAGTCTTTCTGGCAACGATGGCGTAGTGATTACTGCATAAACTGCAGGTTAGGGCTAAATGGAATTCACCTGCCATGCTCCATGTGGGGACTGTGGTAGTTATTATGACGGATAATGCACGCCTCTATCTTGGCCCTAGGAGTCGTGGAGAGGTGCTTCCTAAAGATGGGATAGTCCGGTTAACCGTTAAGACTGCTAAAGGCAGTTTCAATACGTCCAGTGGTGCGTTTATGCCCATTACCAAACCAATAAGGACTGGCTTAACATTTAAATACATACATATATTATATATATTTATTACTAATATTTATAAGCAGCAAACTAATAATAAATTATTGTTATATTTTATATGTATAGGCATGTTATATGACACAGTCTTTAATATTTATTTGATTGTATCATGATATCATAGTCATAAGGTGATGTTTATCTTATTTATTTTATAACTATTATATATTAAAGGTAACCTTTATGGCTGGGGGATGTTAGCGCCATCTAGTTTATTTTATATAATGCATTTTTAAATTTACCCTCCTTTTAAATTCCTATATTTGGGCGTTAGTATCCCCTCACCCATGCGCCTATATATGATATATCGTTGAGAGAAACCG
This sequence comes from Parnassius orleans, assembly GCA_029286625.1. Lineage (NCBI taxonomy): Eukaryota > Metazoa > Arthropoda > Insecta > Lepidoptera > Papilionidae > Parnassius > Parnassius orleans. The sequence goes on along the minus strand of JAGSMP010000907.1, from coordinate 133,174 downwards.
CAAATCAGTCAACTGAAGAATAACCGCGCCAGCGTATTAATATTTTATAAGACATATATAATCAAATTAGTGATTAGTGAAGTTTGTGTCCATAAAAGCGTTAGGTCATTTGTACCTTGGTGAAACCTGCCTCCGGGTGGAGGAAGATCTACGAGGGCGGGGGTGACAAGGTGGCGATGCAATTATTTAACGAGCGCCCTATCTCAACCGCATCCTTTACAGTCGGGACGAAGACCACAAGCCCGCTAATTAAATTTCTATCTCCATAACAGACACTATGATATACAAAATTTTATCCCAATTAAGAATCAAAATGCAGATGTGCTGTCATCCCAAGGGAACAAGATGGAACACCTTGCTTCAGTAAAAGGATTCGGTTCTCTACACTCACCATACAAATCAGAGCATTAGCTGTTATTTTATGCTGGTATGTGAGCATGGTACCACCTCAGTGAAACACCCACCTGTGATACAACCATAATATAGCTGCAGCGTGGCTCTACCACATATAAAATAATGGTAATAATGTCCTACAGACAGAATTTTGGTAACAATGGAGACTATTTATCAGCGCGGGACAGGATTATATTGCATGTGTGTAAGCAAGCATATGTGCACATTATTCCCTTCTCTGATTTCTCAGTCTAATAGGAATATTAGAAATATGAGAATGAGGGAATTTCTGTCTGTAAGCACATGTGCATTCTAATCTCCCAATTAAATAGTCCAATAGAACGGTTTTTAGTGGGTAAAATACCAAACCAGCGTGGATGCTAATTTCTTAACAGAAAATCGCAATAATACTCGATAATAAGTACTAGAACAGACACCGCGAAGAAATCTATGCAGCAGTGCGGGTCGCATAGGAGGCACAAGGTAGATTTTTAGACTCAGTAAGTTTGAGCCCGCGGGCTCTTAACTCGTGTTGCAGACAACTAAGTCTCGGTGTCTTTTTTAGTATGTGGTAGGACTTCAGTCTAACTGTTGTTTTTCAGGTTCTGGTAGTATTTGTCACTATATTTAACGCTGCACCTTAGCCTAGCCCCGATCTATCGCACTTTATATCGTGCAAGTTATGATGTATTTCTCCGGCGATAACAACAAATAACCGGAACTTCATTTTGCAATATTAAGAAATATTAACAAACTTACAAAAGTGTTCGTCAATGTTTTGTACAAATTTTGGAGACCAGTCTTCTTTAGTACAAACATGCGTACATTAACGCATAAACAAATTCTACAAACTTCACTAAATTCCATTGCTGTTTCCTATAGCTTTAATATAATTGAATTCTCTTTTTCATCAATAAACCGGGGTTAAAGATATTTAATAATATAAAAATACAGTAGGTCAGGCATTGATTGCTGTTGTTGATGTTTTTATTATTCGCTCGAGAGAGCTGGCAAAGGAACTAAGCCATACAGCCTTGTCTTTTTTATTTTGAATATATAGAATTTTAAGGTGTGAAGGCCAGAACCAAGTCTTATTTTTCTTCTTTCCGTCTCTTCAAAATCCATAAAGGCCGAAGCCAAGTCTTATTTTCTTTAATTTTTCATATTTTCAAAAACCGTGACGGCTAAAGCTAAGTCTTCTTTATATTGAGTTGAGTGATCAGTGACAGGCTGACAGGTAAACAAAAACAAAATATTTTTTTTAATAACTGGCTTTACGGCTTTGGATTCTGAGCCTGAAGTTCAATGTATAGTTATCCTTCATAGTACACTGCTTCACAATATGTTGATGCGTCACATTGTGCAGCCCTTAGGAGATTTTGACGGCAACATGAGCCAGCTGACAGTTGGCGATGGTATCTCAAGGCGCCTAAGCAGACAGAGACAATATTTTGAGAATCACATCACCATCAGAGCACTTGTTTCACCGTTTCCACTAATAGTTCACATGCGCAGACATTTAATACACAAAATCGCACCACTTTTACATATCAAAATCCACTTCAAACCATTATTTAAACAATAATACAGGAGCAGCAAACCACCGCCGGTCAAGTTCCCGCCAAAACTCCTTATAACATATGAAAATTGAAATGAAAGAAAGAAATTCGGTCAGGCATTGACATTTGACATTCGGTAGAATCATAGACAAAGATTATTTCGGTTTACTGTCTACACGGCATGGAGGTTAGAGAGAAGGAGAACGATCGCTACGTACTAAAGACCCCCCTACCCCAGCCTACGAATTTGGAGTATATATATATAAAAAAAATATTGACAGACGTATTTTAAATAGCACATCTCAAAAATATTAATTATTTAAACTGCACCCATGTAGCTTAGAAATTAAAAATAGTTAAAGATCGCTCACCTTACAACGTCGATATTACTTCAAATAATTAGAATTGGATACTTTTTGCAATATGAATAAACTGCACCTTGCTTGAATATAATTGCACCATCGTTAAAAATGCATAAAATGCAATATTTAGTGCAAAAAGTTAATATAAGATAATATAAAATATATAATTAAGATGCCGGGAGGGTGCCAAATACAAATAAGTAAATAAAATAATTATCGACAACTATTGAACAAAAGTGATTAAAAAAATTAACATAAAAGAAAATTTATGGAGTTGGTGAATTCTGGAACGCAAAATATTCTAGTTAACTTTTCCTACTAATGGGATATTATTGTTTCATAATATGTGTATTATTAAATTTTAATATCTCGATAAATGTTAAGGAATAGGGTAAGAGCGAAACACCCCAACACGACCATATTAAATTACTATCTGGGGTCGTTTTACCACTAATTTATTAAAAGTTTATTGTGAAATAAATGTATTTTTATTTTATTTATTTATTCTATAAAGCTATATTTCGTTTTTTCAGGTCCTTATTTACCTTTGACGAAACTTAAATCCATATAAAAGTAGCTGGAGAAATGTAAAAATAATGAGTTGGCTTTTAAAAGAAAATATATTCTTGCAATAAAATGACAAGCACTATAAGCATTTGAAATTGTGTCATCAAAATTGTTAGCTACTACAAAAATATGCAAGCTTCTCAGAGTGGCAAGAAAATACATGGCAGATGTTTATGCTAGATGATAAAATTTTGGCATTGCCGCTCTATAAGCCAGCACCTAAGGCTTATCGCTTGCTTAGCAACTTGTGCGTGTTACTGAGCAAAAAAACACTGGTAAATTTATTGTACAATTAAATAATTTAATACACACAAATAAATAATTTAGAAAGGCGTCCCGCTCTGAGGAAAAAAATAAATGATTTCATTATGTATACATTGAACTATTTTATGCACAATATAGACCAACATAGTGCACAAACTAATAAGAAGTATTAGAACATAGTGTGCAAGGGAGAAGAAAATTCCTTATGACAAAAAAAGCAAAATAGAAAAAGATAGCAAATCTCATGATTCTGTAACCGATTTTAAATGACAGGTCGGCACTAGTCGGCACGCAAGAAATAAGCTCCTAGATATTTTGTAATTTTTAGAGTATAATAGTGGTTATTTTTAGTAAGTAACTTTTTTTCTAAATGGTTACTTGTTCTGTGAGTGACTGTGGTGTTAATAATAGAAATAATCCTAATATTTTTTTTATAATTTTATAATTTGCACATTACAGGTAAATTATCAAGACGTCGTCAATGTTATGACGCATTTATTTTTGGTTAAAGTTTATGGTATATACTGTTTAAAATATAGAATGTTTTCAATTATTTTGTAAATTTTGATATTTTGCATAGAAAAAAGTCACGTTGTTGATAATTTGCATGAACTTGGTAAATATATTTTTATACAAAATATTTTACATGTACGCTAGGGATTGACTCAACTTTATTAAAATTAATGTCGATATTTATCTTGAATGAAGAAGAAATAAACAATCGATACACTTATACACAGAACAAAAAAAAGAATGAAAATAAATGTCCGATTTGCATTCTAAAAACGTAATTTTATTTTGTCGTTTGTCAAACAGATTCCCTTTGGATTCTACTAAGTATATTATTTTATTTTATTTGATACAAAAAAAAAGCTAGAGCCATAGATTCTATGGCTAAAGCAATTTGCCATAATCGTTACGCTTGGCGGTCGCACTAATAGCCGCATTTCGCACCTTTCTTTCCGTCGCCGCGCCGCGCCGGTCTGGTTATTTTATATCTAGCTAGAACGAGATGGTTAATGGTTCCCAAAGTCTCGTCTTGCGACACCCACGTGTTAAGATTGGGTGGTAGATTTTTTTTTCTTCGCAACTACACGTAAGAAATATAGGTCTTCACCAGTTGTCACATTACATTTATGTATCGTGTATTTTATTTATTTGTAATAAAAGTGATAGACACAATAAAATCAAAATTTGTGGATAGACGATAATTCTTATTTATCAAACTATTTTTGTAATAACAATAATAATAATTATTTATGTTTTTGAGTTTCTAAGACTCATAGAAGGTAAATCGCCGTGGTAGCTCAGGGGCTAAGCGCTAGCTGTAAATTTCACAGTACGCTTGTAACTCGAGTTCGATCCCCGCCGGCACCAGTAAATCTTGTTAATTGCAATTTTAGGTGCTGATTTACCACGTGCACGGCGGTGAAGGAAAACACCGTGAAGGTTTCCTCGTGCAAGTCTGAGAAATACAAAAAAAAAATCGAATTTCGAAGACGTGAAATTCGGAGCAGCGCGGCGGACATTTCCTTGCCCTAACCCCCTAAAACTCTCTCAGAAATGAGATGAGGCCTGTGCCCAGCAGTGGGACGTATACAGGCTGTATATTTAACTTTAACTTTATAGAAGGTAAATACAGTACAATAAAAAGCATAGGTTACATATAAATAGAAAGTTTTTATACGTGGTAGAGCCGTGGTAGAATGGGTCGGCTCAACCGGGGAAGGACCACGATCTCACAGAATACCAACGTAAAATAGCACCTTAACACTGCTGTGTTTCGTATGGTGAGTGTAGAGAGCCGGAGACCCTTTTTACTGGAAACGAGGCATTCCATCTTAGTCCTCACGGGTGACAACGCATCTGCATTTAGATTCTTTATTGAAGATAGATGTAGATGTCTGCCGGTCTGGCAACCACTTATCAGGTGGTTTGCTGTCGTCATTCGTCTCTGATACAAGCTCTTAGCGAGTGCTGTGGGCATCAAAGGATCAGACTTAGCGTATTGTTGGCATTTATGTTATATGCAGAGAGCAGTACTTTATGGATTCAGTTGATATAATTTGGACTAGGATCTGGGATTTAAGTATACCTAAGACTAAGGTATAATACCTATGTTACTTATTGTTAATCGCAATTTTAAGTCCTGATTTCCAACATGTTTGGCGAGGGAAACATCGTAAGAAAACCTGTATCCTGTATGTGTCTGAGAAATAAATTAAAATCAAAAGTCATGTGAAGTCCGCCAAGAAGCATTGGAGTGGTGTGGCGGACACTTCCTTACCCTAAAAACCTTCTCAAAAATGGTACGAGGTCAGTGCCCAGTCATTGAATGTATACTATATAGGCTATAAAGTTACCTTTCCAACAATCTGTCGATCGAATTAAATTTCATCATTATCATCATCATTACACCCCATCACAATTCCACTGCTGAATATAGACACCCCCATGGAACGCTACAAAGCACGGTCCTGAGCCACCTGCATCCAAATTCAATTTAGTAGAACTATATTACGAATCCAACCGGTTCTCTAAAAGTACGACATTTGAAATAATTTAAACAAATTCATAAATAATAAGTACAACTAAGTAAATACTTCATATAAAACTTCAGATAAATCAACACTCACGTTTTCGGTAGTCATTACACTATCATACCAAAATAACTAATATTCAAAATAAGTTAACCGCTTAGGTTTGGTAATTAAAGCACAATAATTAACTCGTATGCACTTCTCTAAATCCGAGAACCTAATGAGCTAATGCTTACCTGCAAGCTGCAAGGGGGCGACTCAACGCGTTCAAAATTTTACCTATTTTGATAGGGTTGATTCAAGAGACGTTTATTAGTTTTTTATTATGTACCTATGACAAAAAAATTTTTACAAACTACTTCCTTTAAGTATTTTATTTTCATATTTTTTCGTTTTATATTTTTTATTTTTGAATAATTTGTTTGCCTTTTTGTTGAATGGTAAATATTAAATGTAATATAAAGTTGATTTCTTAAATAAATCTAATAGAAAGCACTCACATAACATATACAAGTTTGCACACGTTTTAATATATCACTATCAATGTAACAATGGTTATTTCTAAATCAAAATATTCGCGAAATTTTTGCTCAAGAAATTATACAAATGCGATAAATTTGTTTAATATGTATGAGATATCTAACCACATTTAAAGTAATAAATAATAATCAAGTTCTAATTCCCTAGTGGAGCCTTTTGGATAGTTAAAAATGATATATTTTTATTAACTTTATTTGCCTACAATATTATTGCATGTAAGTACTATTTAATTATTATTAATTGTATAAATACGTTCTATTATTGCTCATAGATCTGTACAGTAAACCATATTTTACACTTTTTTATATTTTATATGACACTTATTTCTTTACTTATTTATTATTTTTAAATAAACGTGAAATGTAAACAAGCACGATGCGCGACGTGAACCCTAAGTTTGAGCAATGGCCGAGCCTGTTTAAACCAGTTTCTCTGTGTACGGGACGAGCTGCCAGTGTCACGCGCCTGAAGCTTGTAGTAGTAGTGGATCAACTTGTGACAGAATAATTAATATAGGGAACTATATATACTATGAATGTATTCTTTTACTAATTTGTTGATCCAGTAGAATTTATGCAATAACGATCACGTGGACTAGAAGTTAGAGCTCTTAGCTATTACTGCGTTGGTCCTGTGTAGTATATTTTTTAAAGTTTTTTTAATAGTGTGTTTTTGCAGTCGTATTTATTAAAATAAGAATTGAAATTATAATCTATCTATAGTAGGTACCTATATATATAAAAGAGGATGTCCTGACTCCTGAGTGACTGACTCATCTCACATACAGCCCAAATCAATTGACTCGAACGGTCCGATTGACTCTAAAGTTACTGAAAGTACCTACTCGGTACTTTAATAAAATAAATGAATACGAACTTTGCGATTTTTCAAAACAACCCTTTACAAGGGGGCCAGAGGGTGTTCAAATTTGTGTGGAGTATGTATAATCATTGGATGATTCGATGCATCGAACATTAAGCGTCGATGTATATTGAGCAACCCTAATTTCAGCATTGCAATGACAATTGCTGTATTATACGATAGTTGTCAATTTTTTTTTAGAAAATACGGCATACGGCCAGCCTCATTGCCATATCACAAAATACGGCAATTGACTAAGTGAAACGAAACGTTTTTCGGTAGTGTAATGAACGAAACTAAACGGACATAGAAATCCCGATTGCAAACACTGCAAACATACAGTAGGCCGTGTAGTAGCGGTGTAAGAATATCTACTACCCCATATCGTCCCGTGGGTATCGTAAGAGGCGACAGAGGGAAATTGAAACAGGTGATGGGCAGCATCTTCCTGATACTGATAACATGTGACAAAAAAACAACAAAAAATAACTTATACGGAAGAAAAACAAGTGAGGATTAGATAATTTTAAAATAAATAATGAAACCAGTCCGACATACGGTAGCTCAGATTTTTACGATAGCAACACTGCCTAATTTGTACAATACACTTTCGTTTTCGTTGTATTCATTGGTGCTTTACATTTTGCGTGCAAGTCCTGTCATCACTCGTTAGCATTTCGTTTGAAATAAAAATGTAAGTAAAATTTTCATAACGTTCTTAAATAGTCGTGGTAAGAACAATTAATCCTTACTTTTTATTAAATTTAATTTTAGGAATAGGCATGCGTCACCTAGCCCTGGACGAAGACCAAACAAGTGCCGTTATAATTTTTTTTTTGCACTTTTCAAAAAAAGGGAAAGTAAGTATATTGAACAAATTAAAATAAAATAGGTCATCCGAACTGAAATTCCAGTAAGCATTTAAATATTTACAAAAAAAGATATAACTTTTGTGCCCGCTTTAAATTGATTCTTTTTTGTTATAGACATTACGATGCAATACCGGAGAAAAAACAGGCGTTGGATTGATATTCTCATACGTATTATGGAGTCTGTGCAAAAGTTACGTAGCTATTCATTTTTCTTACTTAAAATAGTTTTGACGTTATTTAAATAACTACATACTTATCCGTGTGCTCAGATGGTTAGCGCTCGCTGTAAGTTACACACTACGCGAGCAACCCGGGTTCGATCCCCGCCGGCACCAATGAAATTGTTAATTGCAATTTTAAGTGCTGATATACCACGTGCTCGGCGGTGAAGGAAAACATCGTGAGAAACTGCATGTCTGAAATCAAAAAAAAAAAATTTCGAAGACATTTGATGTTCGCCAACGCATTGGGGCAGCGCGGCGGACATTTCCTTGCCCTAAACCCTCTCAGAAATGAGAGGAGGCCTGTGCCCAGCAGTGGGACGTATAGGCTGTAACTGCTTTATAATACTTATCCGTGTAGTGGCGGTGTAGGATTATCGTCTACCTATCCGTCTCGTGGGTGTCGTAAGGCGACAGAAAAACTGAAACAGGGAATGCGCAGCATCTTCTTAATAACAACTCAAAATTACAATAAAAATTGCTGGTGCCAACCCTCTTGCCAAGCGTGGTAATTATGGCAGAATTTGTGAATATATCTTTGGGGAAAGAAAGTGTTCAGCAGTAGAATTTATAGGTTGTAATGGATGGTTGGAATGGATCATTACTCTGATAGTGTAAGCCTTATGAAGATTGGGAAAAAAATTAAGCAGAACATAATTTCACAGAATGCGGAGCTGCTGGTTGATCTTCAAGACAAAATACAGATCTTGGAGCTCAACTACAAGACTCTTGATGTACCACTACAATCAGATCACTATGAAGTGATGAGGTATGTATTAAATATTTTTAACATGATTTCATACGAACTAGCCACCCAATTTTTATTATTTATGTAGGTAGTTACAATATTTCCATGTGGGGGAAAAAGAAAATCCATCACATGGTTTGCCAGCAAAATCTTATATTGATGCCTTACATTGATGATGGCTTCATATTGATGCCGACATTATCTCGTTTAAGCCATACGTAAAAACTTAAATAAATACGGCGACGAGCAGCACCGTCAAAGGTGCTGATCGTCTGGCACTGTGATTGTCAATTCGTTAATTAATTTAGCGTGATCATTAAAGCAATCCTTCCAGCGAGAATATCCTGCGTCTAGAAGTGGACTTTAGGAGCTGATAATGATGATGATAATGTAGAATTACAATTTAGCATTTATTGTTTCCTAAAAAAGTACTTGAATATTTGATAGTAAGTATAAATTACGATTTTTTCTTTTATTTTCACTCTTCCTACGACATCGCTCCCCGAACCAGCACCTGATGATTTAGGGTGCCCTTTGCACATCTGGCTTTCTGAACGAGTAGATTACAGGGAGCCCTGGTGATTGTATTATACACCAGGGCTCATATAAATAATAAATGAATGAGTACATAGATTTTGAGTTTTATTATATAGGTACTTGCATTGTCCCAGGTAGATGTTGTGTGCTGTTATAAATTGAAACATTTTTATAATTATGACTGGATCAACTGTTGCCGCAAACGAGACATTGAATATATTGATCAACTTACGACTAATGTGTACAGGGTAAATTACCGTTGCACAGATCAAAATATGTCGGTGACTGTTATAAAAAAAAAGTGAAGTAGATTAAAATTAATTTGAATATAACTGACGACTTGATTGACTGAACGAATGTATTCTTCAATTATGTAAAATTTCGAAATACATTTCAATATATTTTAGTAAAAAGGCGGATCAACATTATCTAGTAAAAATCTGCTGGATCCAACAAGTACAAATATATATATATATATATATATATATATATATATATATATATATATATATATATATATATATATATATATATATATATATATATATATATATATATATAAATATATATATATATATATATATATATATATATATATATATATATATATATATATATAAATATATATTAAGTCCTTACATATGAAATTAGCGTTTTGTCGTACTGACTAATTTGATCTTTTGTTAAGAATTCCAAATTCAAATTTATAAATTCATTTAGCTGGTACATTTGAGTTTTGAAAACAGTCATTCATTTGTTTTTTCCTCATTATTTTGACGTGACAACGTCTTATAAATTGGTTTGCCGGGTGACACTTCAAGAAACTGCGTTACGCTCCGCTCACGTTATGCGCTCACAATGAGAGCGAGTGAGAGGCACGCGTCCCTTCCACTCGGGCATGGTTAGCCCGCCTAAGAGCGAGAGAGACAGACATAATAAAATTATTTTACCACTCAAAGTCGTTGTCACGTAAAACTTTCGCCCGTATACCGACTTTACAGGCAACCAATTTTTATTCTTTGGCGTCGCTTATTACCGCACAAAGGAAAACATGAAATATCAGTGTATTTACGAGTACGAGTTCTACCGTGGCACCAGTGTTGCAGAAACAGCTCGAAGGATTAATGATGTGTACGGCGCTGGTGTCGCAAAACGCACGGTACGTTTTGGTTTCAACGTTTTCGTTCTGGAAATTTCGACCTTCAGAACCAACCCCGTGGACGGCCGGAGACCAAAGTGGAAAATGAAGAATTAAAGGCTATTGTGGAAGCGGATCCATCACAAAGCACTAGCTGCAGGCTTCGGGGTAAGTGATAAAACTGTATTAATCCACTTGAAGCAAATCGGGAAAGTAAAAAAACTTGAACCTCATGAATTGAGTGAATCGAACTTGCAAACACGCGTCGAATGCTGTGTTACTTTGCTCAACCGACACAATAATGAAGGGATTTTAAATCGAATCATTACTTGTGATAAAAAGTGGATACTGTACGATAATCGGAAGCGCTCGTCGCAATGGCTGAACTCTGGAGACCCAGCCAAATCCTGCCCTAAACGAAAATTCACTAAGAAAAAGTTACTTGTGAGTGTTTGGTGGACTAGCGCCGGTGTCGTTCACTACAGCTTTCTTAAATCTGGCCAAACGATTACGGCAGATATCTATTGTCAGCAACTGCAAACCATGAAGGAAGAACTAGCTGCTAAACAACCGAGATTGGTCAATCTCTCTAGGCCACTGCTGCTTCACGACAACGCAAGACCACACACTGAACAACAAACAGCCACTAAGTTAGATGAGCTACAATTGGAATGTCTGCGACATCCACCGTACTCCCCGGACCTTGCTCCAACAGATTACCGGAACCTTTTCCGGAATTTGGACAACTTCTTACAAGGAAAAATACAATCGCATGGGTAAACTACCAACCTACCAAACTACCAACCATATAACCAACCAAGTACCAAATAATAAATATCACATCAACCTAAGCGTCGTCGGGGAGATGTCACAAAGTATCACATACAACTGTACCACTGTATCAAGTTAAAGACATCTCCCTAACGCGCGATGTTTTGCTTTAATTTTTATACGATTCACAATAAAAATAATTGTAACTGTCGTGTATTAGCTGTCTGTCTGATCAGGTGTAGCATCGCTCAGTAAACAATATTATACGATCTGCAGTTCGAGCCGTCATATCGAGTAATTAATATTTATTGTTCAAATACATAAATGTGAATTATTATGTTCTCCTAGCGCCTAAAATTAAAGTTCCAACGTTTTGTCGCATTAAATCGTATCTATCAATGATATTGTACATATAAATTATATAAAAAGCACATTGTCAGAAAGATAAATGATTGTTGAACTTATTTTTTCTTCAAATCGATTAATTGCTATTTTTACATAAAAAGTGGTTTTAGTGTGGATTTATCAAGCACGCATGGAGGGGTAAACACGATAACTTTTGAAAATATCAATTTTTCAACTTAACCTATTTTTTAATCTCGTCATCTATCATGTGGGAAGCAATGGAATGTAAATGGCAGTTTAATTTTGTTTTGTTTAGTTATAATTAATTTTTTCGCCTGAGAAATTCCGAAATTTTCGGTGTTTTGAGCAGCCTTGTAATAATTTATTTTACTAAATAGACTGCTCACTCACTCAGTTCGGTCTTAGTCCGCTCGTTAGTGGATACTGTATCCTTGTTTGCAAAACGGCTCGTACTCAAATCGCCGATACAAAATATTTACATACTTATTATTATAATCACAGATTTTTTATTACAATATTTTAAAGCACAGAATAAATAATAGTACTACGTAAATTAAGTAGGGATTTATATATAAATATACTTAACTACGTCTTGGACTTTATGGAGTGATATGATGATCATATGAGCATTATGAGTCGTGCACTTTTGGATTTTCCAAACTTTTTTTTAAATTGAAGTTTGACATAAAATTATCGGAATATTTGAAGGTTATTAGTGAAAACTTTATAAAATTACGTAATTTTTAATGCACTTAAGGCATGCACAATTGTATTTACTAATAGTTTTTTTTAATTAATTACCTAACTTGGTACCTATTAATATTGGTATTACCTAACTTGGTATCTATTGATTGGGTACTTAGGTATTAATAAAATGAATGAATTTTAATGGCAATCAGGGCTATTAATTTGGATCGGTCTGTCCGTGAGATTAAAAAGCAGAGCATCGCTCAGTAAACAATATTATAGGATTCTACAGTTCGAGCCGTCGTATCGGATAATAGGCGGGTAGAATTGGGGGGCTTCTGCAGCAGCAATCGAGCGCAGCGAGGTAAAGTGATTTTTTGATGGTCGAAGCCTACGGACGCGAGCGACTCATCATCACACTACTACTATGCCAAATATCCCTCTATCAGGCAATCCATGAGGGAACATAAACATCGAAACGAAAAACGCAAGCTATCATTCAAATTAAAAAAGAAAACATGAAGGTCTGGGCTGTTTTCACTAACCGCCCATTTGCTTCATATTTTTAAGTTCAATTTTTGTTTCTGGTTTTTGAATAACTTCTTCAGCATAAATGCAGTTTCAACTAGCACATAAAGGCAGACACATAAGGCACGGAAAGGTTTTTCTACTCGTTCTATAATTGCATAAGAAATTCATGAAAATAATATGTTTTTATCTGGTACACATATATATTTATATAAAGCATGTTTACATAATATTGTACATATTTTAAAAGATAGCTCACGAAAAAGGTTTTGCTCCAATGTGTATTTTCATATGCCTTTGCAAATCACTTTTCCTAATACATCTATATTCACAGACATTACACAAAAAAAGTTTTTCTCCGGTATGTATTTTCATATGTGCTTGCAAATCACCTTTTGTAATACATCTATATTCACAGATATAACACGAAAAAGGTTTTTCTCCAGTATGTATTTTCATATGTTTTTGCAAATTCCTTTTTTGAATACATTTATATTCACAGATATTACCGAAAAGTTTTCTCAGTATGTATTTTCATATGTGTTTGCAATCTGCTTTAATACATTTATATTCACAGACATTACACGAAAAGGGTTTTTCTCCGGTATGTATTTTCATATGTGTTTGCAAAGAACATTTTCTAATACATTTATAGTCACAGATATTACACGAAAAAGGTTTTTCTCCGGTATGTGTTTTCATATGTGTTTGCAATGTACTTTTTTGAATACATTTATATTCACAGATATTACACGAAAAAGGTTTTTCTCCAGTATGTGTTTTCAATGTACTTTTTTTAATACAATTATATTCACAGACATTACATGACAAAGGTTTTTCTCCGGTATGTATTTTCATATGTGTTTGCAATTTACTGTTATGAATACATTTATATTCACAGATATTACACGAAAAAGGTTTTTCTCCGGTATGTATTTTTATATGTGTTTGCAATCTGCTTTTTGTAATACATTTATATTCACAGACATTACACGAAAAAGGTTTTCTCCGGTATGTATTTTCATATGTGATTGCAAAGAACATTTTCTAATACATTTATAGTCACAGATATTACACGAAAAAGGTTTTTCTCAGTATGTGTTTTCATATGTGTTTGCAATTTACTGTTATAAATACATTTATATTCACAGATATTACACGAAAAAGGTTTTTCTCCGGTATGTATTTTCATATGTTTGTGCAAATTACTTTTTTGAGTACATTTATATTCACAGATATTACACGATAAAGGTTTTTCTTCGGTATGTGTTTTCATATGGTATATCAAGTTTTTTTTATTTGTACATTTATAATCACAATTATTACAACAGTACACTTGTTTAGCGACGTGCGCTTTAAAATGCGCCAAATGCTACGTTTATGAGATGTTTTAAATCATAAATATCACAATTAAATATTTCCGTTAGTTGTGCTACTGGAGTTTGTTCAACTTGTGTCTTATGACTGTGTGAAATGAGTTTGTGAGAATGTCTTTATTGATGCTCCTGATGATTTTTCGTATGTATGTTTATACTCTTTTGTTTCAAAATTTCTTTTTCATAATCTTTGCAAGATGGTTCCCTTTTTATAACTGGTTGACTATCTTTTTCCAGGTTTTCTTTGAACATCGTTTATATTACAATCAGTAGAATTTGATTTATTTGTTTGTATCGGTGTTGTTCTGAAATACACAAATTAAACATATTATTTTTATTTAAAACATTGTATCTTTATTGTAAGACACCTTAGACGGTTTATAATGGTAGATTATGCATTCTCTATTAATCAACCCAGGGAGAAATAGAGAAATTTTAATATTTTACATAACTATACTCATATAATATTGCTAGGTATAAAGTATTTTAGCCAATTACTCTGGATAATGTCTCTCATATTCATTTTTGGGTGGAAAGAATGCTAAAGAAACCAAATTCGAATGATAATAATGACGTTTTTCTGACCATGTTATAATTACATTAATCTAATAATCGCTGCTTCGAAACCCACATGGATATAGTGTTATACATACATACATATTGACCAGTACTTTTTGTAGATATTAAGAATATATAGTCGAAGTTGCCGTGTAGGTGCGGCGTAAGAGAATTCATCGTTACATTTTGTCCGGTAGGTTTCGTAAAAGGCGACTATGGGTTTGCCAGAAAAATCTTATGGCTTCCGACAGATGGCGGTATAACCACCTCGTTTACTTCAGATTTAAAATAACCAGAATGGCGACAGGCAACATTGTCAGAGGTGCTCACGTCTGGTTCTGCGATCTTCAATCCAATGCCAAGCGTGACGATTAAAGCAAATTCTCCCTACATCGGGAGAGATTCATCCATGTTCAGCAGTGGAAGTTTACGGGACGATTAAGATGGAGCCATTAAAAAAACACCAAACAAAGCCCTGGCAGCTCAGGGATTAGGTGTTTGCTGTAAAAATCACAGTACTGTGCGCATGCTGTGCCGGTTCGACTTCGCTGGGACCCATAATATTGTGATTAAGCATTCTTTTTTACACTAATATTATTTCTGTTGTGCGTGCGTTTTGACCAGCAATTATATATATATATATATATTGAAAATTAATTATGATGGGAATCATGGTTCGCACAGTTAGTTTTCGACGTTTGATTTTTTTATACTGATTATGTGAATGTATCAGTATAGATTATAAGCCGACGACACTTTTATATATATATAGTATTTTATAGACTATGACTAACGGGCACACAGTCCACCTGACTGTAAGTGGATGCTATAACCAAAGACATCTACATCCCATTAAAAATCAAAATGTAGATGTGTTGTCTAACGAAGCTCATTATAACGTCCATGCTTAACATGCTTATCTTTTAAATAATTATTCAATATTTATTTTTCTTTCCCAATAAGAGTGTTTTTTACATGCACTTTGAATTTAGGTAAAGGCAAATCAGTAAATCAGTACCTTGCATGAAGCTCTCTTATTTTGTGTCCGTGGGCTACAGTAACAAATTACTTGCTTGCCACTTACCATTAGGTAAACTGTACCTTATTTTACCATATCACAAAATGTGTATATCCTTACCTGTTTCATGATTCCCATTTTCTTCAAATTTGAATTCTCATCTTCGATATACTCTTCCTCAACTTTAACAGATTCAAGGCAAAACTTTCGTCGTTACAATCATTTCTGTATCACCACTCAACTGGCCTAATATCTATATGACAAATTGGTGTGAATTGAATCTCATATCTAGGCTCATGCGGTTTTGGTATTGACTGAAACCAAATACTTTTAATAACAACAAAAAGCCAGTGTAGTGGTGGCATAGGAGAATCCATATTATACCATCCTGCAGATGTCTAAAAGGGACAGAGGGAAACTAAAACAGAAGATGGGCAGCAGCATCTTACTGACAACAACTCCAAATAATAATAAAAACCGGACAAAAGTGTGGGTATCAAATAAACTTAAATAAGAATGTGGATGTCCATCCCGAGAATCGAGACTCAACATTTTTTTCACATCAGATTCACAGATGCCGTAAATTAACAAAACTATCTTAGTTTATTGTGTAATATATATAATGTATTATATACTACTTATATACAGTATTAGCAGTTAGATACCTAATTATTTTTGTGAAAATAAGTACTTAATTTACTGAAATTCATAAAATATAGAACATTGCTTTAACGAAAAAGTAAGTTGGATTAAAGGTTAAAATTAACATTCCAGTAAAAAAAAAACATTCACCCATATGACCCATCAAGCAGTGAACTTTTATTAATAAAGTATAATATGGTTGATCCCGTAGTGGCAGAGCAAGAATATCCACTGCCCTATATTATTACTCACAGATCGGGTGTCGTAAGAGGCGACAGAGGAAAACAGAAACACGAGTTGGGCAGCAGCATCTACCTGATAACAACTCAGATTAATATAAACTGCGGTTGCCAACCAAATTTGTCAAAATCCCTCCTATGGAGCAATCTATGAGGAAGGCCTTGTTGAACAGTGGACTTTTATAGGTTTTAATGGATGGAATGGATAATACCATGGACTCTGGTGAAAGCAACTGCTGCAGAACTGCATTTGACTCAATAGCCTGTTGTTGTAAACTTCTGCAACGATTGAGTCTTGCATGACAAGTGAAACAGACAATTATGGGCCCCTCGTTCTCATCAATCTGAAAATATTAAAGTTCATAATAAATATGACAAACGAATTTACAATCCACCTGATGGTAAGTGGCAACTGCAACAAACTTCAAGCAAGGGCTACAGATGCTATGTTACTACTGAGGACTAAGATGTAATGCTTCACAGCCTGTTATTGTACTGGGTCTCAATGTCCTTCACACTCTAACACATGCTGCTGCTTGGTGGTAGAAATATGTAAGAGGATGAAAACTACCCAGACAGACTTCAAGGCAGAAAAAAGTCCTACAACCTAGCGGATAATCATCACTGCAACAACACAGTCCTAAGCCACCTACACCCATCGACTTCCTGTCTTACCAGATTGCCACTATCTAGTGGGGGGACACCTACAATTTGCTTGCCAGTATGAGGCTACCACTCGAGAATTATGTTTCCAAAATGCAGATGTGCTGTCACCCCTGAGGACCAAGACGAAACACCTCGCCTCATTGAAAAGGGTCTCTGGTTCTCTACATTCACAGCTGATGCTATTTTATGCTGGTAAACAATACAGTTTACAGTTGTGGGGATAAAAGTTTCTTAAAATTAAATGATTAAGTACTAAACTGTAAGCCAAATCATGTGTTTATGAATTACATTATAATGAGTTACATCTGCTAAAGTTATAAATAATTTAATAAACAGTGGCTTTGCAATCAACCATCCAGCAGATTACAAGAGGCCTGTTACAGATTTTAAGCTAGAACAAAAGTAAGTCGAAACATAAAACAGATGAGACCAATTATTTTGAATATCGCAGATAAATCTATTAGAGATTTGGATTTGAACCTAGAATATCAACATTTGGATAGTCCTGAGATATATCATTGTAGAGTAAAGATGAGACGTATTTACGCTGCCAGGTTTTAAAACCAGGTATTCACTTCAAAGTCTGCACCTGAGTGAGCCAAAAATACTTGCAAGTATGAAAGTATGTGTCGTTCAAGTATTTGCATAGGAAAATGATCCATATCTCAATAGCAATAAGAAACTCAATCGTATTTGTGACGAAAATACTTTGAACTTCAAAGTATTTTTTTTTTATCTGACTTTGCTCCGTATTCACAGTCGGATAACATGGAATCTGGTCAAATTCCTATGCAAGTATTTTCAAATTTTGACACCACTGGACAATCGCAATGAGGCGTATTACGCTACCAGGTTTTACTTTAAAATCAGGCGCCCTTTGAGCAAAAATACTTGCAAGTATGAAAGTATGTGTCGTTCAAACACTTGCATAGGAAAATGATCCATATCTCAATAGAAATAAGAAACTCAATCGTATTTGTGAATAGAAATTACTTTGAACTTTAAAGTATTTTTTTTTTATTTATCGACTTTGCTCCGTATTCATAGTAGGCTAACATGAAAAATGGGTCGAATTCATATGCAAGTATTTTCAAAATATGACACCATGACAGGACACATCGCGTAAGTAATAAATTATGTTTATATTCGAGAGTAAAAGTTTTGTTTCTTTTTGGAAATTCAGTTGTTAATGTGAACTGAATCGTAATCTACTGACTGTGTCCTAATTTTTAAATAGTTATTTCGTGTGTATATTGAATTTAAGCCAAAAGTAGGAAGGAAAGATTTAATTTCGTTAACAAAAATTAAAAACGTTTTGTCTAAATTGTTGCCCGACTCAAATTAGTCATTCATATATATATTGACACTAACAAATACTTTCAAGTATTTTTAAACCTGTTTTCAATCCTGGTATTTTCATATGTTGTGACACATCGTAACAACATATGATGTGTTATGGTACACTTGAGTGAAAACAATGAGCTTCGGTCCACGGGCCCTATAGTTAGTGTTTATGTTAATCGATGCAAGCAGGAAGGAGAATCAAATGAAGTGTTCTATTTTATGTAGATATATAAGCTCGAACCTTATGCCCCTCGTTTCCAGGGTAACCATGTTAAATTTCTGCAGCCTATCTGTGTAGGTGGCCAACTTGCAATGGTAACCATAACGAAAAGATGCTATCAATGCGTTAGTATATATATGGCGTAAAACAGGACCAGATAACTGCACCATATTCAGCACACACCGGACTAGTGAATTACACAGATATATCAAGCATCTTAAAAAGCCAAACAGTATATGTACCATACTGTTTGGCTTTTAGCTATATGATGTTCTGAGACAAAACCCGAAAATTTTTCTAATGAGGTAAATAAACTATTTGCTTTTTTAGTTATCACTGTAATGTGATGTTCCCATTTTAGATCAAATAATGATAATGATATCCAAAACAACAAACTTACAAAAGTGTTCGTCAATGTTTTTGTACAAATTTTGGAGACCAGCCTTCTTTAGTACAAACATGCCATTTTTTGCGCAAACAAATTCTACAAACTTCACTAAAGGCCATTCCTGTTTCCTACAGCTTTAATATAATTGAATTCTCTTTTTCATCAATAAAGAGGAGTTTTCAAAAATATTAAAATGCATATTGACATGATACGATCGTTGACTTCCTGTATAGGACAGTTTGTGTGACAGTAACCACAAAGTATATAGAAAGACTCACGCATGGGCATGCAACTTAGAACATTATTTTTAGAACAAAATGATATTTTTTTTGTGCTTCCATCTATATTCCGGGACACTAGGCTAGATTTAATTTTAATCTCACTAGAGGGCGCTTATACATTAAGTCTATGCATACGCAAATAATCCATGCGCACTACGCAGTTAGTGGCGGTTAGTTAGTTACTGGTAGCAACTATTATTTATTTTGTGCTGATAGTTAACCTTAAATTGATATTAATATTTATTGAACATTATTCCGATTTCTCCACGTTTTATGTGTTATGTGTTTTCTTTCATAATAATTAATATTTTTGCAGCCCTGATTTGTTTTGTTTATTCGATTTGCGCAAAACTGTGAGTGTAACGAAACCAATGTGTTTTAAATGTGATCAATTAAGTACTTATAAAGTATTCGCATAATTTTACGGTTTATTCACTTAAAACAGCCACAATCTAAAAATCGAAGGTTCAAGGCATGGGCTGTAATAATTAAAGTCCACTGCTAGATTGTCTTATAGGTTATAAGTACTATTTGCTGCCACGATTAGCAAGCGGGTTGTTGCTCATCTCCTGTTTCAGGTTCTCTCAGTAATTGTTCCAGTTATTATGACACTAGATAGTACTAAACTTATTGCATGATAATTTATATTATATTCTTTTATATTTATCTTCCCATCAGCCCACATCTCTGTAACCTATTCTTGGTCTGTATATATACTTCTGGCGCAAGATGGTTTTATATAATCTATCAGGAAAGATATTCTTTCTGGCATTTACCATAGTAGTCTGAATTCTGGACTAAGTTTGTCTTCAATTTTATTAAAAAACAGCATCACATTTGTTTCTTTGATAATTAACAAATGTGATAAATAAATCTAATACTTTTTTGAGGTTATTTAAAAAAATGTTACCTAGGATTTTCTCCTGTATCGTGGAGGCAGTTTACAAACATAAATTGCACAAGGACAAACATCAGACCCAGAACAATTATTTGCAGGCTATACAAATACTTGTTCCGTGTGGGATTCGAACCTGCGGCCCCAGCGCAGCAACTCATTGCTAAGCCACTGCGCCACGGGCGTCATACAATACAATAATTAATCTTTCAATAATGCAAAGTACAAATTCAACTGAATAGTGATATGGACCAGCATTATCAATTCTAAGGTATGGGTTCTACCCTCATGAAATCTGTTCCAGTGTGGCAGGACAATTTTTTTATAATATTATGCATGTTAGTTGGTGTATCCTTGGAATAGAATAGAATATTTTTGTTTAATACAAATTATTACCTAATACTTATTAAATTTAAAATAATATACAATTATTTATATAAATTATAATAAAAACATCATAGTAGGGATCACCTCATTTCCAGAGATTTTTAAATAGAATAAGGGTGACATGCACACAGCCTACCTAATGGTAAGTGAATACTGTGGCCCATAGGCATCTACATCTATCCTCAATTAAAAATCTAAATGCAGATGCATTGTCTCCCTGAGGACTAAGATTTGGAATACCTTGTATCCAGTAAAAGAGCATTTTCTTCTACACTTACTATATAAAATACAGCAGCATTAAGCTTCTCACTTATCTAAGTGAGTGAGGCCCTCGGTCGAGCCGACCCTGACATTCAATACAATCTGGTCTATGCTGTCATCATTTCATCTGGTCTCTTTACCTGATACTTGTCATATTTTTTCAGGTACAATTATTAAAAGATGAATGTAAAAAAAGAAAATGTAAAATAAACAAAATAATGATTTTAAAAATTCCTAAAATGAAGGTGAAACATGCAGCTCAAGTTTTTAGTCAACGAGTATAAGGAGCTCTACAATTTGTGCAAGTAGGTATATATATACTTTGTTAAACAATATTCAGATGTTTGAATTAAATGAAATAGAAATTCCGAGAGAGGAAAGAGATAGAGATAAGTATAGATGAATTAATGGAAGCAGGTAAGGCAGCCGGATATGATAGAAGTATCTCTCGAAATGCCAAGGCTGGAGAGGTGGTGGGACCTGCTGCACACTTGTTTAATTTGTGTTGGGAACTTAAGCAGGAACTGGGAGACTGGTGCAAAGCCATGATAATCCCAATATATAAGGGAAAAGGATCGCACAGGACTGTAAAAGTATCATGTACCAGCCTTTGTGAAAACTGTAGGTACTAATTGAAAGAGTTGAAAGATACTGATGGAAAGGTATTTGGGCGTTTGTGGACTTGGAAAAGGTTCATGACAGAGTGGACAGGGATGTGTTATGGCAAACACTGAACTCATTTGGGTTGAGCGCTGGGTTGATACAGGCATTGAAGGTATATTCTCTATATATATCTATGGGATTCCAGTGCTTGTATCAGGATCAACAGGGCCTACTCGGACTGGTTTGGCATCCATAAAGGTGTCGGACGTGGCTGTGTGGCTTCCCGTGGCTGTTCAACCTATTTGGTTGTTTGGAAAATTGAAAGTTTAAAATGCGGGTTAAGAATGGGTGAGTTAACCGTCAAATGCCTTTGTACGCCGATGATCAAGTCATACTTGCGTCGTCGGCGGCCAGTGCAAATGATGGTTACATTAATGAACAGGTCATTAAAAGAAAGGGGAATGAAAGTTAACACAAGTAAGACAGAAAGTTACTGTTTTGAAGGAGAAGAAATAATACGATATGAAATAAGAATAGAAGAATTGGTCGAAAGTAGATGAGTTTGTGTATTTGGAATGTGGATTTAGCAGGGATGATAGATATGAATAAGGATATAGAACGACAGAGTGAACGCAGGAAATAGAGTAAATGGGGCTCTACACTCTATTGTGGAAAGTCAGAATGTGTCCAAAAAGCATGTATGGCAATTCACAATGCTGTGTTAGTCCCTACTTTAATGTATGGTACTGATTGGGTGTGACACAGAAGCACGAGTAGAATAAATGCATATAGAAATGCGGTCATTAAGGGTATGTTAGGGCTGAATTTGAATGACACAGAGAGTTGTAATAAGAGAAGAGTGTGGTTTGCAAGATGATGTTGTGATCAAAATTATATGAAGTTGACGCCTCCTCTGTGTTTGTATATTATGTAGTCATGAATTGACGGACCGAATCACACAATTGTAACCTTTCGGGAAAAATAAGATTTTACTGGTATCCCAACCTATATCAGCTCCACTGGCAACACTAACTAATGTCATTGTGATTTATATTATTGTTTGTTTATTTTATACTATTTCAAATGCGAACGCTAATATTAATCTTACATAATAATGTTCTATTACAAAAATGGCAAAAGTTTTTTGATGTATTAGTTTGTTGACTTTTAAAATGTTCAATTCTTTTAGGACGAGAAGAGAATGAATGCTGGTGCTATGTATAGTAGAAATTAATGTATTCTCTTATTAAAATACTTTACCTATCTAGCTGTCTGACTTATTGCAGGAATATTATACGCTATTTTGCAAATTAACAACTAATTTACTGAATTTCATACAGTTTTAGTGACATACATGTGATATTGTGAGGTAACTGTTAATATATGTACTCATATTTTTTTCTATAGAATGGTATAACGAGCAAAGATTGTTTTGTTTTGGTGAAATTCAGCTGTGTAAACCAAATTGTATTTCAGCTTTGATTGTATTCTAGTAGATTTTTTCATCCTATAAACACCAAAAAGAACCCAAATCATAATAGGAAGAACAATAAGTAAATTTCTTACTTTTATATAGCACCCACCCAATTTTCAGACAATAGACATACTAATTGTAGATAGTGATAAGGGCTAAATGACTATTTTCATGCTTTACATACATATACTTCCTCACAGTACTGCCACAGCAAGGTAAGTTTTGATGTAACCTATGGACAGTACTCAAATGAGATGTTACATAACAGTTGTTTATCAGGGTAAGAATTTAAGTCGGTACTTTTTTTAACAAGGTAGTATCAGGCTTAAGAAGATTAGAATCCTTCTTCTTTATTATTCTGTGTTTAGAGATGGAGAACAATGCATAAAGCTTAAGGATGGTCCATGAATTTTATGCATTTATATTTTCTAATAGCAAATGCTTCATACTTTAGTTTATCTATTAACTTTAGATAACAAACTTAGAGACAATTTTCCTGTAGGTTTAGGAATTTAATTCCCATTTTATTTACTCATGAATTTTTCTTGATTTTTTTGCATACAGAGAATTACCTTGAGATTTTATTTATAAGGTAAAAGAAATACATATATTTTACAAGATTAATTTTACAATTATGTCACTTGATGTGGTTATTACACGCATATGGTTTATATGTAGATATAGCTGTAGTGTTATAACTAATTACAGCTGTAGGGATTTAGCAAAACATTATAATTCAAAGTAAAGATTAAAGTAGTACCGCCTATCTTGTATTTAATATTTTATTGCTTCTTTATTACTTTAAGTACTATAACATTTTATTTTTACTGAGAGAAAAGAAGTTACCCACAGAATGTGAAGATGCGGCAGATATACTTCTCCTGTTTGATCAATTGTTTGATTATTTTAATGGAGGTTCCTATAACAAAACGTACAAGATCTATAAAAATTGTGTAAAAACAAATTCAAGATTACGGCACTATGGACTTATAAAAGTAGATAACTAATCGCAAGATATTTTATGATACCTTAATTTTGATGTTATGGAAAAAAATTTGCTTTTACAGATAACCATTTCTATTTTTGGTATTTTAAAATAATAATTTAGCCTTGATTTCAGGTTATTAAAACATTTTTTAAATGATTTCTAAATTATTTTCTTTTAATAGTGCAAATAGTTAGAATACCCTCTAATAATTTATCAAGGTACATAATTTGTCATTATTGTGTTTTATTTTATCATTATTGATTCTAATATGTCTGCCTATTAATATTTTATTTATATTATTGCACCAGCTCTTAGGCCATCTTTGAGGGTCTGAACTATGTACAATTATTTTGATCAACAAATTGATTATAAGGGTCCATACTATTTCATGTTTGTCATGTTAAAATTAAAATTTGATATTTATTAACAATTTAATGATTTGAAATATCCCATTTTGGGAATCATTGGTTAAATGTTTTTAATTATTTTTTATTATATCTTCAATACATTATGTAAAGTTTTTTGAAAATCGCAAAAGTGTTTTCTTGAAAAATTACAAAGTTTATGTATTTGCTTGGGGTGAGGATTACTCATTGTAATAGATAAAACTTTCTTCCACGGCATATATGTGCTGAATTATGTTTTAGAAACTTTTTATAAAACTTACATTGTAGAAATTAAAGAAAATCAAACCAAATTGACTAACTTCAGTAAGTCAATAATATCTTCAGTATCTGTGCTCTCTAGGGCAATTAATAATGTTTTGAAAATAAAATCAAAACAAAGTTGTTAAAGACAAGTATTTATTTAACATTAATCATTAATATGTTTCAGTTGCAAAGACTTACTTGCACAAAATCTAAGAACACCTGATACACGTTGGTTAAAATTTGTGCTTAACTCTTTATTTTAGGTATTTTATCATGTAGCACCATAGGTTTCTGTCAGCTTACATATCCATCATTCAGTAGTTCATTTACTCCCGCATCAATATCTAAGAGTAATTATAAATGCTCCCATTTAGCTGTCTACTATGTCATGTTGTGTAAATCTTAATTCTTTTGAAATAAAATTTCCCCTTTCAATAACTAGGATCAAATAAAGAGAATTGCTTATTATTTTAAATTACAAAAGCATTATTGCCCTTTGTCTTATTAACTTAATTATTGCTTACTTTGGTGTTAATTGTAAATTGATCATAGACACCATTTAATCATGTTTGTTATATATCTCTTATTATATGTATTTTTTTAATTACTGCCAAGTAGCATTTTGCAAAATCTATAACAAATTGATAGCTTATTATGAGCTTTCACCTATATCATTAAACCAAAACATGTTCATCGTCATATTTTCACTCTTAACATCCCCAGTCTTAAAACCTATGACAGTTGCATTGTAATGTAGTGAGGGAACACTAGCATCTCATCAAACACTAAACACAAGCACTCCCTAATGCTCAAGCTTTTGTTTTACAAAATATAATTGGATTTATATCTGGTTTAATTAGTATTTATTAAGGATGTCCATCTTGAGGACAAAGTGGACAGTTTCCTTAAGAATCTATATCTTTTAAAGGCTTTATTGAAAATGCCAACAATTTGTCTTTAAAATTGTATGATCTTCCACAACATTTATGTTATACTGTACTTACTAAACCATTAAGTAAGTAATTAACTGCATATTCAGGAATATGTGGGTGTGTATAGTCAAAGGTATCAAAGTTTTATTAAATATTTTTTCTTGGTATTCTTTTTGATGCTTTATGTAGTCTCTTTTCCACAATTTTAAGATTGATAATAATTTCACAAATTGTTTGTAAAGTTGTATTATGTAAGTACGTTATAATATATAAAATGCTTATTTTGTAAAAGAAATATTATACAGATCACACATATAAACAATGATATAGTGGGCATAACAAAGTCACTTTTGTAAATTGTTTGTATTTTTAAAAAGTATACTTATTACACACATATTTAAAAATGTGTATGTAACTAAAATATGATAACGTTATCAAGTACATATTTTAAAGATTAATAATGCTGCTCCAAAATGTATCTTTTATTTTAATTTAAAGATGCACACTATAAACAATTATTTGATACTAATTCATGAAATTTTGGAAGAGGAGCAAACTTTGGAGCGGATTGAAATACAATATGAAGGCACATTGGTATTTGAATAATTATTATATATTAAATAGGAAGGAGTTGAGTCTTGTGGATACCACTGTTTTTTCGTATTACTATAATACTATTGGGGTCATGCGACTGACATTGAAGTTATATTTGTTTTGCGATAGAGAGCCGTACAGGCGATTAATAACAAATTGTAAGTACCTTCGAAAAAAATTAAAATAAATATACATATTAACTTTGCATCAATATCTTTATAAAAATGTGATGTATGTACATTAAAACATAAAGCTTTGATAAGAATAAAGATGTTCATACTTTAAACACTAGAAATCATAAACTTGTAATACAGTTACTAGACTCAACAGAATTGGTAATTCATTTATGGGGCAATGTACGAGGTGGATTGAAAGTACTCAGCCTAACACAGATCCATTCAATTCTAAAAATCAAATCTACACATTATTTAGTTCAGTTCAGACTAGTTCATTGTGTGAAGTTCGAAACGTGTGCGATAATTAGTTGTGATTTTATAAATTTATTAACAAAGTAATCGGACATAATTTCCGCAGAATGGAGCAAATCGAGCAGCGTGCCGTCATTAAGTACCTCCATGAAGGGCTATCATCAAAAGCCATCCATGATGACATGGTCAGTACATTGGCGATTGTGCTCTGTCATATTCGTCCGTCAAAAATGGATAGCAAATTTAAGCGTGGTAGAGAGTGAAAGATGACCCCGCTCTGGAAGGCCTTCGACGTCAACTACTGACGAAAATATTAAAAAGTACTTGATTTAATAATGGGAGACCACAGATTAAAAATTAGAGATAGCCGAGATTATAGGCATCTCTTATGAACGAACTCAAAACATCATTGTCAACGAGTTGGGTTTCAGGTGTCTGAAGGTGGGTTCCGCGACTGCTTTCAGTTGAACAAAAAGGACGCGATTGACTATTTCACGCGACTGTTTGGAGTTATTTGAAGCCGATGCAGATGATTTTTGAATCGTTTTGTTACTATGGACGAAACATGGGTTCATTACTGTACACCGGAAACAAAACAACAATCAAAACAGTGGAAGACCTGGTTCACCACCCCTAAAAAGCTAAGTCGATTTTGTCGGCAAATAAGGTGATAGCTTCAGTATTCTGGGACTCGAAAAGTGTGATTATGATTGATTATCTTGAAAGGGTCAGACTATAAACTCTGATTACTACTGCACTTACTACGTCGTTTACGAGAGGAAATAAAAAGAAAAACGTCGAGGAATGCTCAGAAGAAAAGTCCTGTTTCATCAAGATAACGCCCGTGTTCACACGTCAGTACAGTCAATGGCTGAAATTCACAACTGTGGCTTTGAACTGTTACCGCATCCGCCGTATTCACCTGATCTGGCACCATCAGACTTCTGTTCCCCTAACCTAAAAGCACTTGGGAGGTCAAAGATTTTCGACAAACGACGAGGTCAAAGCAGCTGTAGACGCATATTTTGACTCTAAGGAAGAATCATTTTTCAACGGTCTAAATGCTTGGAAGGAGGTGGCAAAAGTGTATTGAACTTGATGGTGATTATGTGAAAAATAAAAATATAACTGATTTAGTATGTGTTTATTTTCTTGGAGTACTTTCAATCCACCCTCGTATACGCTTTTACAACAAATCCCAGAAAATGTACAAAATTTGTCAATAAACAAGTTCAAATGTTTGATTAAAGGAAAAATGTAAAAGTGTTGTTGTATCCTGTATTACGATCTAGAAGATCGATTCAAAACAAAAATCGGGCATCCCTACCAGTTATATAATATGTATGTTCTGTGGAATGACGGAGTGAGACTCTGTCTATTTAGTAAAATATATTAGTACAAGGCTGCTTAAAACACCGAAAATTTCGCTATTTCTTAGACGAAAAAAATTAATTATAACTAAACAAAACAAAATTTAACTGCCATTTACATTCCATGGCTTCCCACGTGATAGATGAAGAGTTTTAAAAATAGAAAAAGTTTCAAATATTGGTAAAACACTAGCTGAAAACATCACTTTGAAATACTCACAACAGGATAATATTAATGTACCACTCAACTCTCAAGCCTCATCGTTCGTACTTTTAGAAACCGATTCAAAAGAGATATGTGCTTTACTGATGAATCTTAAATCTGAGAGTGCCGCTGGGTGGGATGACATAACTCCTGTGATAACTCATTTGGCAAATCTTTGCTTTATTCAGGGCATTTTGCCAACTGCCCTAATGCGAGCAATAATATTACCAATATATAAGGCTGGTGACATGGAAGATACATCAAACTATAGACCTATCTCTGTTTTACCGGCCATCTCAAAAGTCCGAGAAAAACTTTTAAATAATCAGTTAATATCCGACTTGAATGCATCATACAAGCTGCTTTCTGACCACCAATTCGGATTTAGAAAAGGATTTCCACTGAAGATGCTGTTATACTGCATTGACTTCTCTTATCGTAGATAATGTGGACAAAGGTATCAAATGCTTAACTGTATTTTTAGACTTGAAAAGCCTTCGATACCGTGTCGATACCTACCTTAGTACAAAGGCTCAGCCGTAGGTATAAGGGGAATCCCTTTAAAACTTTTTGTTGACTATCTCACTGGGCGTGAACAATGCGTTAAGATTGGACCCTATGTGAGTGAGCACCGTGATGTGACTTTTGGCATTCCTCAGGGTAGTGTACTTGGTCCGACCCTTTTCCTAATATATATTAACAATCTATGTTGTATGAAAATCAGAGGTGGACAGATATTTTCTTATGGGGATGACACGGCTCACTTTGGATCGAAAATCGCGTTTCGAAGACTTAGAGCTTTTAAGTTTTAATTGTCGTTTTTTAAGCTTGAAATGGCTTCTGTTCAGTATTACTATGGTCAAAAATGTCACATGAAGTAATTTGGCTTAAAAACTGAGGACTTATGATATATGACGAAAAAAATGAAATAAATGTATGGAGCAGAAACGAAAAATCAGTATAACCCTAAAATCGCAAAATTGCGCATTATATCCTTACAGGGGGTTATAGTACTAATTATTTATGATTTTTTGACATACTTCGTATTACGGGAAATAATGCACTTTTTTTTTAAAAATCGTCAAAGATAAAAAATAAATTTTCTTATTTTTAGAACTTGTTTTAAATGCAGAAAGATAACTGATACGGTTTTTTTGCTTAAAATATGCCAGAAGAAAGGTTTATTACAACATCAAAACACCCCTCATCCGATGGTAATAAAAATGTCTTTGATTCTACTGAGGTCTTCTAAGAACTAAACAAAAAACAATAATAAAACCATTAGTGTTTGCTCGTTATAATAAGAAAGACAACAGAAATTGTTATACACATGTTGTTTTGTATGTTCGAAAATAAATCAAAATATGCTTAAAAAATAAAAGTTATAAAAAGAAATTAAACTCAATGAATTTTAATGGCAATCAGGGCTATTAATTTGGATCGGTCTGTCCATCAGATTAAGAAGCAGATCATCGCTCAGTAAACAATATTAAAGGATTCTACAGTTCGAGCCGTCATATCGGATAATAGGCGGGTAGAATTGGGGGGCTTCTGCAGCAGCAATCGAGCGCAGCGAGGTAAAGAGATGTAAAACCCACAATTCTATCCTACTAAGAATATCCACTGCCCCATATCGCCCCGTGGGTGTCGTAAGAGGCGACGGAGGAAAATAAACCAGGAGATCAGGAAGCAGCAGCGTCTTCTTAATAACAACTAAAAATAAAAAACTACACACTAAAAAACATAAACATAAACACTCACGCCTGTCACCCAGAGGGGTAGGCAGAGATTATGGACTTCCATTTGGCACGATCCTGACACACCTCTCTCGCCTCCTCCATCCATATAACTACGCATACACGCTCGTCGGTTAAGGTACTCTTAAATTGGCCCATTTTCAGTATATCGCCAATTTGGTCGATAAACCTTCGTCTAGGGCGTCCCTTCCCGACTCTGCCGTTCAGCTCTGCCACATAAATTTGCTTTGTCACTCTTTCCTCATTCATTCTTTCTACATGACCAAACCACCGAAGCATTCCTTTCTTAATCCTGGTCACAACATCATCTTGCAAACCACACTCTTCTCTTATTACATAATTTCTCACTCTGTCATTCAGATTCAGCCCTAACATACTCCTTAATGACCGCATTTCTACAGCATTTATTCTACTCTCGTGCTTCTTCTGCCACACCCAACTTTCACTACCATTAAAGTAGGGACTAACACAGCATTGTGAATTGCCATACGTGCCTTTTTGGACACATTCTGACTTTCCACAACAAAGTGTAGAGCCCCATTTACTTTATTTCCTGCGTTCACTCGTCGTTCTATATCCTTATCATACCTACCATCCCTGCTAAATACACATCCCAAATACACAAACTCATCTACTTGCTCGACCAATTCTTCTATTCTTATTTCACATATTGTTTTACTTTCTTCTCTTTCAAAGACCATAACTTTCGTCTTACTTGCGTTCATCATTCCCCTTTCTTTTAATGAAATGTTCATTATGTAACCATCATTTGCAAATCGGCCGCCGACGACGCGAGTATGACTTGATCATCGGCGTACAAAGGCATTTGACGGTTAACTCACCCATTCTTAACCCGCATTCTTCAACTTTCAGATTTTCCAAACAACTGTCCATAAATAGGTTGAACAGCCACGGGAAGCCACACAGCCCTGTCTGACCCTTTATGGATGCCAAACCAGTCCGAGTAGGCCCTGTTGATCCTGACACAAGCACTGAGTCCCTATAGAGACTTCAATGCCTGTATCAACCCAGCACTCAACCCAAATGAGTTCAGTGTTTGCCATAATACATCCCTGTCCACTCTATCATAAGCCTTTTCCAAGTCCACGAACGCACAAAAAACCTTTTGGTTTTTGGCCAAAAACCTTTCCGCGATCATGCGCATGAAAAAGACCTGATCCGTAGATACCATTCTCTTTCTAAATCCCGCTTGCACATCCCAAATTTTTCCATCAGTATCTTTCATAACTCTTTCAATTAGTACCTTAGCATACAGTTTTCCCACAATGCTAAGAAGACTGATACCACGGTAGTTTTTACAGTCCTGCTGCGATCCTTTTCCTTTATATAGTGGGACTATCACGGCTTTGCACCAGTCTCCCGGTACCCGCTTAAGTTCCCGACACAAATTAAACAAGGTGTACAGCAGGTCTGCCACCACTTCCTCTCCAGCCCTTAGCATTTCCAGTGATACTCTATCATATCCGGCTGCCTTACCTGCTTTCATACTTTTCATTGCTTTGATTATTTCATCTATACTTATCTCTTTATCTCTTTCCTCTTCTTTCGGAATTTCTATTTCATTTAATTCAAACGTCTCATCACTCATAAACACGCTTTCAAAGTATTCCTTCCATCTCCTTAAACTCGACACTTCGTTATTCAGAATACAGCCATTCTGGTCTCGTATAGCATCCATTCTAGGCTGTTTTGAATGTCCCCTGGCAGTTCTTACGAGTTTCCAGAACATTTTAATATTTGCCTGGAAGTTATCCGATATTCTTCTATCATTCTTATCCGTTCTTTCTTGCTTTTTCCTTTCAACTACTTCTTTTACTCTCTTATTTAGATGTCTAAAGACTGCCTTTTTTCTTTCAATATCATCATTCATACCGCTAGAATAACTAGCCTTGGTTGCTAGTAAATCTAGTTAGCTCTTCTTTGCTTCTACTTCTATCCGTACCTCATCATCCCACCATAAAGTGTTATTTTTCCTTTCATTCGTTATCTTACTTACACCACATACTTCGGTAGCTGCATCCACCAAACCTTTCTTGACATTATACCACAGTCTCCAAGTCTAAATCATTCATACACAATTCATCCATACCACCTATATTTTCTCTCAGTCTACATTTGTACTTCTCTTTTGCACCTTCATCTTGTAACCTCTCTGTTCTTATACGCTGTAACGCAGTGGTAGACACAGATGTCCGATGCCGCCAACGTCTGAATAGACCATTAATTTGGCATAAGACCAAGTAATGATCCGTCCCTACGTTGGACCCCCGGTAAACCCTTGTATCTACCACTGCGCTCCTCATTCTTTCATCCACAATTATGAAATCATGTGATTATATGATATACATGTGAATCTTCTTATGACGAAGAAAGTGTTCGTCACAAAGATTCTTTTCCACACATACGATGAGGAGGCTTTCACCATTCTCATTTATACTTTCATCACCAAACGATCCCAATATCCTTTCATAACCAAGCCTCTTCACACCAACCCTTCCATTAAAATCTCCTAATATAACAATATTTTCATTACCCTTGCATTTCATTAGCACCATCCTTACCATCTCCCAAAACTGCTCTCGGATATAAGTGGGCTTAGACATGTCTGGGGCGTAGACCCCTAGAACAAACAACTTCTTTAAGCCCACTTTCATTCGTATCCATAGCAGTCTCGGACTTACACATTCATACTCTTTCACACACTGACCCATTCTTTCTGAAAGGATGATACCGACTCCCTGGCATGCCCGCTCGGTCTCGTCTACCCCAGACCAGTACGCGGTTTACATGCCATTTGCAGTGGCATTATTTCCCTTCCGTTTCGTCTCATTTAAAATTATCACATCTATTCCTCTCTCATACATCATACCGCATACTTCATCCATCTTATCATTCATTGCTCCACATACATTCAGCGTAGCCAGACGGGCTTCCGCAATCCACTTTTCGCCCCTCCGGGAGACAGGACGTGACGGGTGGCGTACTTCGTCGCCGGTTTTCCTCCCGGAGATTCTTCGCACCCCTGCCCCATTAAAGGGGCGCCGGGAACTCGGGGCCATTTCTTTTAATTTGTGCCTCATGGTGCGAAAGTAGGGGTGGTATTTTTTACGCCGTTACCACACGGCGAGGAGCCAATTCTGTACTTCCGGCTTTGTCGCTTGTTTAGCACCACCCGGGGGACACGTGTAGGGTGGGCCTAGGGTTAGGTGGTCGAAGCCTACGGACGCGAGCGACTCATCATCACACTACTACTATGCCAAATATCCCCCTATCAGGCAATCCATGAGGGAAGATAAACATCGAAACGAAAAACGCAAGCTATCATTCAAATTAAAAAAGAAAACATGAAGGTCTGGGCTGTTTTCACTAACCGCCCATGTGGTTCATATTTTTAAGTTCAATTTTTGTTTCTAGTTTTTGAATTAGCTTCTTCAGCATAAATACAGTTTCAACTAGCACATAAAGGCAGACACATAAGGCACGGAAAGGTTTTTCTACTCGTTCTATAATTGCATAAGAAATTCATGAAAATAATATATTTTTATCTGGTACACATATATATTTATATGAAACACGTTTACATAATATTGTACATATTTTAAAAGATAGCTCACGAAAAAGCTTTTGCTCTAATGTGTATTTTCATATGCCTTTGCAAATCACTTTTCCTAATACATCTATATTTACAGACATTACACAAAAAAAGTTTTTCTCCGGTATGTATTTTCATATGTGCTTGCAAATCACCCTTTGTAATACATCTATATTCACAGATATTACACGAAAAAGGTTTTTCTCCAGTATGTATTTTCATATGTTTTTGCAAATTACTTTTTTGAATACATTTATATTCACAAATATTACACGAAAAAGGTTTTTCTCCGGTATGTATTTTCATATGTGTTTGCAATCGGCTTTTTGTAATACATTTACATTCACAGACATTACACGAAAAAGGTTTTTCTCCGGTATGTATTTTCATATGTGATTGCAAAGAACATTTTCTAATACATTTATAGTCACAGATATTACACGAAAAAGGTTTTTCTCCGGTATGTATTTTCATATGTTCTCGCAAATTACTTTTTTGAATACATTTATATTCACAGATATTACACGAAAAAGGTTTTTCCCCGGTATGTGTTTTCATATGTGTTTGCAATGTACTTTTTTTAATACAATTATATTCACAGACATTACATGACAAAGGTTTTTCTCCGGTATGTATTTTCATATGTGTTTGCAAATTACTTTTTTTTATACATTTATATTCACATATATTACACGAAAACGGTTTTTCTCCCGTATGTATTTTCATATGTTTCTGCAAATTACTTTTTTGAATACATTTATATTCACAGATATTACACGATAAAGGTTTTTCTTCGACGCAAAAATCGGGTTACTCGAGGTTTTTACTTTTTTACTAGTTTTATTTAGTATGAAACTAACAAGTATTGTACCATTTACAATCCTGATTAAATGCGCGAACTTTTAATGGCACTTGCCAGGAACTTTAATACATTTTTTAAAGGAGGGCCTTTCAAAGTCGACAAATTTTGAAAATTTTAAATTCATAGTTTAACAAATAGTCTTAATTCTAGAAAACTTGGGGCAGTTGTGTCATTATTTTTACTGTGGTTCTAGAAATGTTATTTAGGTTACGGTTCCAAAGTTTATTAATAAAAATAAAAAATTAACCACAATAACCGAAAAATGGTTACAGTTCGACCAAATTTCTAGGTTTTTCAAATGCCCATTTCCAAACTGCATGGGATAGATTTTTTTCTGATTTTTCTCATGATGGTTACAATCAATCCTGTCATCCCGTTTCGGCTTGACGTTGAGTTCTGGGACAGCCTATATAAATATTTAATGTGTATTTTCTTTCCCATAATAGCTTTCATGCACTTTGAATTTAGGCAAAGGCAAATCAATAAATCAGTACCTTGCATATGAAGCCTCTTATTTTGTGTCCATGGGCTACAGTTACAAATTGCTTGCCACTTGCCATTAGGTAAACTGTATCCTTACCTGTTTCATGATTCCATTTTCTTCAAATTTGGTATTCTCATCTTCGATAATCTCTTCCTCAACTTTAACAGATTCAAGGCTAAAAATTCGTCATTACAATCATTTTCTGTATCACACTCAATTGGCCTGATATCTATATGACAAATTCGTGTAAATTGAATCTCATATCTAGGCTCATGCGGATTTGGTATTGACTGAAACCAAATTTTTTAAAATAAGAAAAAATCCAGTGTAGTGGTGGCGTAGTAGAATCCATACTACCCCATACCATCCCGCAGATGTAAAAAGGGACAGAACTCCAAATAATAATAAAAACCGGACAAAACTGAGTTCACAAATCCTCAATTTTTTTTCGCATTAAATATATTTACTAATTCCATAAATTGAAAAAGATCTATCTTTGTTTATTGTGTAATATTACTCATAGATAATATTTCGTATATATACAATAAGGTAATATATATTCAATATAGGCATTTAGATAATTATTTTTGTGAAAATAAGTACTTAACTTACTGAAATTCATAAAATATAAACATTGCTCTAATGAAAAAGTAAGTCGGATTAAAGGATAAACTTAACTTTGCAGTAGAAAAAACTTTCACCCATATAGGAACAGAAGCAGCATAGAAGTCGCGAGACAGGTAGTAATCGTCAAGATGTCTGCCAAGTGGTGATTAAAGCAAATACTTCATTATAATGGGAATTCTTTTCATACGTGGTAGAGCCATGCTGCAGCTATATTATGGTTGTAGCACGAATGGGTCGGCTCGACCGGGGAAGGACCACGCTCTCACAGAATACCATCGTAAAATAGTAGCTTAACACTGCTGTGTTTTGTATGGTGAGTGTAGAGAACCGGAGACCCTTTTTACTGGAAACGAGGCATTCCATCTTAGTCCTCACGGGTGACAATGCATCTGCATTTTGATTTGTAATCGAAGACAGATGTAGATGTCTATGGGCCACAGCAACCACTTACCATCAGGTGGACTGTGTTTTCGTTTGTTACCCTTATCCTATAAAAAGGGAATGACCAACCAATGGATGGGTGTCAAGAGGCGACAGATGAAAATAGAAACAGGAGTTGGGCAGCAGTATCTTCCTGATAACAACTCAGAATTTGTCAAAATCCCTCCTATGGAGCAATCTATGAGGAAGCCCTACGGTCAGCAGTGGACTTTTATAGGTTTTAATGGATGGAATGGATAATACCGTGGACCCTCCTGCAAGCAACTGCTCCAGAACTGCATTCGACTCAATAGCCTGTTGTTGTAAACTTCTGCAACGATTGAGTCTTGCATGACAAGTGAAACAGACAATTATGGCCCCTCGTTCTCATCCATCTGAAAATATGAAAGTTCATAATAAATATGGAAAACTACTTAAATATGTAAGTTTGTAATGAAATCATTTTTTATAATATTGAAGTGACAAACGAACTTACAATCCACCTGATGGTAAGTGGCAACTGCAGCCCATGAGAACCTGCAACAAACTTCAAGCAAAGGCTACAGATGCGATGTTTCCACTGAGGACTAAGATGTAATGCTTCACAGCCTGTTATTATACTGACTCTCAATGTCCGTCACACTCTAACACATGCTGCTGATGGTGGCAAAAATAGGAAAGAGGATGTTAACTACCCAGACAGACTTCAAGCCAGAAAAAAGTCCAACAACCTAGTAATCATCACTGCAACAACACAGTCCTAAGCCACCTACATCCATCAACTTCCTGTCTTACCTGATTGCCACTATCTAGTGGGGCGCCACTCTACAATTTGCTTACCAGTATGAGGCTACCACGAATTATGTTTTCCCATCTGTTGATAGTTTCGCAAGCCTTATGGACACAATACTCTAGAAGTTCGTAGGAGTCTCCATGACATTAAAGGATATAATTTTAAAAGCAGTAGATTCAAACTCAATTCAATCTTACTAAACCTACTTTTAAATTTTAACATTAAACTACTAACATCATTATTAACATTACAAACACTTCTCTTATTTACTCCAAGTAAACTGAAAATGCTTGCGCTAGGAGTAATTTACAACAAAACTCGAATGGTAGATTTAAACTTACTACTTTCTTGAGTTTACAATCTGCACCCTTAACTATTAGGCCACTGTCACTTAGTTTCAAATGGATGTTAATAACAATATACATCCCCTAGCAGTTTTGACCTTATTAATTTAATATCAATAGCAGTATGAAGTAAGTTCCAGGTGGGTTTGGACATCTAAAGATATGGGCCAGCAGCACTTTCCTCGTAACAGGTCAGAATAATAAAAAAACTGCAGTTGCCAACCAGCCTGCCTAGCGTGGCAACTATGGCAAATAATAATAATAATACCAGAAATGATATTAAAAATATTTAAAAAATATTTCAACTTGGAGAAGCTTCAACACAGATATTCAAAAGTTTCTAGATTATTGAGAACATACTATATGAAGAAAGTCTGAAAACACTTAAACTTACAACTCAGAAAAATCACAGAGAATGAGGAGACTTGATTGAAACATATATTATAAAATAATATATGGACACTGTTGGCGCCATCTAGTTTATTTTATATAATGCATTTTTTCTAAATTTACCCTCCTTTTAAATTCCTATATTTCGGGCGTTCGTATCCCCTCACCCGCACGCCTAGTATGTATGATATATCGCTGAGAACGCCACGCAAATCAGTCAACTGAACGAGAAGTAACCGCGCCGCGTATTAATATTTTATAAGACATATATAATCAAATTAGTGATTAGTGAAGTTTTGTGTCCGCAAAAGAGAGAAGAAGCGTTAGGTCGTTTGTACCTTGGTGAAACCTGCCTCCGGAGCGTGGAAGATCTACGAGGGCGGCGGTGACAAGGTAGGCGTGCAATTTATTTAACGAACGCCCTTTATCTCAACCAGCATCCTTTTACAGTCCAGGATCGAAGACCACAAGCTTCGCTAATTAAATTCTATCTCCATAACATATTTTTGGTCCATTTCGAGCCGCATTCTCCACATATTTTGGTTCATTGCGAGCCAGATTTTACCGCATTTCTATACTATATAACTACCTACATTTTTTCACCCACGTGGTGGTAACCCTCATCTTTACTTCACAAGCTGCCTTATAAATTCGATAAGAATTTCGAGCAGTTTCCCATCGCCCTTATAAATAGTGTTGCCTATATTATAACCTACATAATATGTTACATTTACCGCTTAGGCATACTATTAATTGCATTTATATACTTATAAACAATATAACATATATACATATTACCTATACATATATATCTCATATACATATTATATAGGTAAATCATTTATTGGTAGTTATTACGTTAACAATTTTATGCTAGTCATTATTAGCGTTTCAACTTAGCGTTACGATTCGCCTCGCGTATTATCTACCCTCTTGATTTCATATATTAAGTTCCTAATTTTATAAATTTTTTATAGTTATTATTTATTTTAATAAGTTGATATGGCAACTAACGCGCATATTAATGAAAACAAACAGTTGGCCATTCTTTATGCAAAGCGTAACGCGTTGTTCGAACGTGTTCAAAGTATTTATGAACAAGCTAAGATTGCCCACTTATCTCAAGATAATACAGCTAAATTTCTTAGTTTTGCATAACGTTGGACATTATTCGAGTAGATTTCCATTCCATTTTGGACGAGTATAATAAGCAATTATTAATTAGTGAGCCTAATGCTCAACCCAGCTATCGCCTATGCATCGTTCGAGGATCTGTACTGTTCTATTAAAAGCATTATGATGAAGTTTTCGAATTCATCACCGTCCAGATAGCACCAATACCACGACTCTTAGGTCTAAGCCTAGACTCCCACCTATAGAATTAGTTGCGTTTGACGGAGATATATGGAACTGGCCATTGTTTTATGTCAGTTTTAAATCGACAGTTCATGATAACCATTCACTCACCGATGCAGATAAGCTTTATTATTTATTAGGAAAACTGTCTCCAAAGGCTCAGGCTGTGTTCTCCGGCGTAACTCCTAGCGTCGATAACTATAATATTATATTTAAATCTCTTCTCGATAGATATCAGGACACTCGTATCGACCTATTTGGATCAAGCTCTTAACCTAAAACTAGGCCAAGCCCGCTGCCAATTTTGAATTATTCATGGATAAGTTTGTAACGGCGGTAAATTCTTTAAAGAATTTAAATATCGATAACCTGTTAGACTATATCCTTTACACATAGCTTTAAAGAAATTCGACACTGAAACCGTACGCCTTTGAGATGTATTCTCGTGAACATAAAATACCTTCATTTGAACAATTTATTAATTTTATTAGAGATCAAAACCGTATATATCGTAACACTCAAACTGACTCTGCTGCGTCGTCTAACTATAATTCTTCTAAACAAAGGTATGAGAAAAATCTGCAATTCTGCGGTACCTAATCCACAGACGTATGTCTTATGTTCGCAGTCGGTCAAGTGCCTATGTGATAATATTATTCATGATAATTTTTACAGGTGTCCCTTCTTTAGTAAAATGACATCTGTTGAACGTTTTAAATGTGTAAAGGATAACAACGCTTGTGTAAATTGTCTAAGTATAAAGCATAAGACAGGCGCTTGTTCTTCAAAAATGAAATGTCGATCGTGTAACCAGCGACACCACACTATGTTGCATTTTGATAAAGTCTCGAATAATAACAATAATACTCGCGATAACGCGCGCCCCAATAACAAGTCACAAAATCTCACGAACCTAAGCCCGAGTATGACAATGGCGCCGGCCACACAGTCACTGTGCACAACGTCCGTAAGCAAGCCGCGTTATGATAGGCAGAGTGAAGTGAACGAACGTTACGCTGAACGTTACCAGCGTCAGTGTAATGTTACTCGTAACACAGTATTGCTTGTCGACGACCGCTCAAGTGATTGTTCACGATGCACACGGTAAACCGTTTACTATTCGATGTAACTTTTAATTGTTTGCAGCGTCTTAGACTCTAATAAATGTGAAAATTCACACATTATAATAAAGGGAATCGGTGGATCGGAAAAATCCGTTAAGGGTTCGATAAATATAAAAATACATTCTCGTTTTAAAAGGGATATACATTTTGACGTTACAATGCTTGTTGTCGATCGCATTACGGATATTATGCCTTCCGCTCCTGTCGACTTAAGCGCGCTTTCGCACCTAACGACATTGCCGCTTGCGGACTCGGAGTTTGGAGTCCCAGGTTCCGTAGATATATTATTGGGTGCATCTATTTTTCCGCATTTGTTGCTGCCTAATGTAGTGCATAGCAGTAGCCGTAATATACCTCCTGCAATTGAGACGGTATTGGGTTACGTAATTATGGGCTCTGTACCTACTTCACATATTTCCAAATATACAACCTCTTGTTGTTCCGTCGTTCAAGACCCCATAGATTCACTTCTGAAGCGATTTTGGGAGCTAGAGGAGGTTACCGCGCCGCCCACTCTGAGTCAGTGCGACCTTGAGTGTGAAGAAAATTTTCGCGCTACTACTGTTCGTGACGACAGTGGTAGATATATAGTATCATTACCGTTTAATGATGACCCCTTCTCTTTGGGTGACTCATATAGCATAGCACTTAGGCATTTTTATTGTTTAGAAAAAAAGTTTAAGGCTTCTCCTGAGTTACGTACCGCATATAACAATATTATTCGAGAATATATAAATAAGAATTATTTGAGTCCGGTCGATTTAAGTAAAGATGATACGACTCGTCCTACATACTTCATTCCCCATCATGGTGTAGTCCGCCATGACAAATCGACTACCAAATTAAGATTGGTTTTGGACGCGAGTTCCAAGTCCACATGTGGAAAATCGATTAATGACATCCTGCACGCGAGTCCCAACTTACAAGGTAATTTATTTAATATAATAGTTAATTTTCGATTATTTAAAATTGCATTATCTGCGGACTGTAAGCAGATGTTTATGCAGGTAGGCTTGTCAGAATATGACCGTGATTTCCATCGCATTTTGTATAGATTTGATGTAAATAAACCAATACAAGCATGCTTCAACCGTATGCTTTGGCCTAAAGTCCAGTCCATATCATGCTTTGCGCGTAATTCAACAGCTCTTGACTGACGAAGGTGATAAATATCCCGCTGCAGCGTCCGCTGTCTCTTCCGCTATGTATATGGACGATCTGGCCATAAGTGTGATGACATCATCCCAAGCGGAAGATATTTCAAAGGAACTTATTCAG
Organism: Parnassius orleans; assembly: GCA_029286625.1. Taxonomy (NCBI): domain Eukaryota; kingdom Metazoa; phylum Arthropoda; class Insecta; order Lepidoptera; family Papilionidae; genus Parnassius; species Parnassius orleans. Next base: position 91,653 of record JAGSMP010000907.1, on the reverse strand, counting down.
CTCTTCAAACTAGGGCAATTCGATCTTGTAAAATGGACAAGTAATTATAACGACGTTGTCGCGCATTTACCTGATTCTCACAAGGCTCCCCAGGAGGTGGAATTTGAGAAGTCTGTAGCGCAAAAAATTCTTGGCTTATATTGGGATAGGTCGAATGATTGCCTTTACTTTAAAGTCGTCAAACCAGAAGAAAAATGTACTAAACGCAATTTTGTAAACGGTGGCTAGATTGTGGGACATAATGGGATTTGTGGCACCATCCATTTTATACGCAAAACTCTTAATTAAAGAGCTCTGGTTGTTAAAGTGCAACTGGGATGACACCACCATACCATGTGGTCTCTGCGTGAGTCATTTTTGTTCTGAGCTCGGCACTTAATGGTTCAACTTCCTCGTCACCTTGGGGTGAACGAGGGATGAAATTCGCCTCATTGATTCGCTGACGCTAGCGAGCGTGCTTATGGTGGCGTCGTATACATGCGTAACACAGTGGTTCCGGATACTCAGTGTAACTCGTGTGCGCCAAGTCTAAAGTTGCACCGATAAAATTATTTCAGTCGCAAGATTGGAACTCTGTGCGGCAGTGTTGTTAGCTAAATTGCTTCGTAAGGTTCTAGACAGAATATCTGCGCATTATAATATAAAAGAAGTATTCGCCTTCAGCGATTCTAAGATCGTGCTTGCATGGATAAATTCCTCCCGCATCGTTGGCAGACTTTGTCGCCAATCGGGTCAGCACTTACCGAGCTTATACCCGCTAATTGGTTCTATCACGTAGCAGGCTCTGAGAATCCAGCAGATTGCTTGTCACGTGGTCTTACTCCGGCTAATCTTATCAAACACCATTTATACAACGTCCTCCATGGGCTTCTCGTAGTTCCTCTGAGTGGCCTATCAATACCTTTGATCGCAATAAGCCCATCGAAGATATACAGAACAAAGGTCCGCCGTGCTTGTACTTACCACAGACTTGACTGAATCACCACTGTGTGAACTCATTCAACGCGTAAATTTATTTCGAGTTCCGACTTACAATTTGCAAAATAAGCTTATATGTCACATGCAATATTTGCATTTCTGAAGATTTAGAGAACTTAAAAATAATAAACCTTGTTCCTCAGCGCTTGTTAAACTTAGACCTTTCATAGATAAAATGGTGTTATTCGCGTCAGAGGCCGACTCAAAACTCTAGCGAGCACTTGACTACAATATCCATATATCCTACCTCGTCACTAGCGTGTTGTTGAATTGCTCATTGAATATTATCATAAGAAGCATTTACATGCGGGCCCAGAATTGCTTATTTTACTTACAAATAAATATTGGATACTCGCTACTAGACGAATAATTGTCACATCATACACAAGTGCAACACTTGTTTCAAATCTAAACCGCGTGCAGTTTTACCGCTCATGTCTGATCTACCTAGTCAGCGTAAATCAAGCTGAAAAGGCTTTTTCTCATGTGGGATGTGATTACGCAGGCCCGTTGCTCTTCGTGGTCGTGGTATAAGAAGCCGCAAAGCATGGCTTTGTGTTTTCACATGCTTGACAACCCGCGCTACGTATAGAGGTAGCGACAGATTTGAGTACCGTGTCATTTCTGGCCGCCTTGAAACGATTTCTTTCTCGTCGGGGGCCTATAAAATGCCTTTATACAGATAACGGGACGTGCTTCGTAGGCACGCATTCTTATTTACGAGATTTTAATAAATTTATCGATAAGGAGCTTCATCCTCGACTTCATGAAGAGCTGGCTGAAAACCGCATTGAATGGAAATTTATAACACCGCGTCTCCCATTTCGGTGGATGTTGGGAGAGGATATAGGTGATCAAGTCGCATCTCTTTAAAGTAATAGGTCAACAAATTCTTTCTTACGAAGAGCTCTTAACGGTTTTAACGCAAATTGAGGCACCTAGGTTACCATATGACAGGCGTTTGCCGCATTTGACAGGCATTTAATGGTTTAGACAGGCGTGCGGCCGGCATTGGTCTGAGACAGGCATTTCTAAATTTCGCGCCCACGCGCATCGCGCTTGCATACATTATTTGAATGACACCGACGGGCGGCGCGGCGCTCGCGGGTCGCGGGTAGCGCATGCGTAGTAGTCGAGGCGGCGCGAGAATGAGAGGAGGATAAGCTACGGTGCCTGGGCGAGAGCGGGACGGGCGTCGCTGTTTCCTATCACTTCACCAATGAGAACGTTCTATTATTTGTTTACTTCATGAACTAAAACAATATTTAGTCTGCATGATTAGTTCAATTATGTAGTTAGCTTCTAAGCTAAGGTGTGTTAGATTGTTGTGATTTTCAAGTTGTTTTATTGTTTTACAATGGATAATAAAAAGAGAAAGCTTTGTAAGTTTTCGGAGATTATAGCAAGTAAATTTCCTTGTCTCGTGGAAGGCCGCAATGAGTCGGAAGCTAAGTGTAAGGTATGCGACTGTTATTTTAGTTTTGGTTCTAGAGGTATCAAGGATGTGCAAAGACACATGGAATCTGAAAAAACATAAGAAAATGTCTAAAGCAGTGTCTTCCAATAGTAAGATGAATACATTTTTCAAACCAACCCTAAATATTATTTCGGAAAGAAAAGCCGCTGCAGAAGCTACATTAGCTTACCATACTGTAAGACATCACCAGTCGTATAAGTCTATGGATTGCACAGGAGGATTATTGAGGAAATTATTTTCTGACTCAGAGGTGGGAAAGACGATAACCTGCGCCCGTACAAAAACCGAAGCAATTGTTAACAATGTTATTTCCCCCCATGTAATGGAAGGTCTTGTGGAAACATTGAAATCTGATTCAGTATTATATTTTGGTCTATCAACTGATGCCAGCAATCACGGAGCTCAAAAAATGTTTCCAGTAGTAATACAATATTATTACAATATTAGTCCACTGTGATGAAAATTTATAATTATTTCTCAGTCTACACAGTTCGCACAGAGAAGTTAAAATCATTTTGTGATGCTGTTGAAATACAATATCAGCAACTGCTATACCACAGCAAAACACGATGGCTGAGTTTATTTCCAGCAATAGAAAGGATCCTGAAATTAATCCCAGCATTAAAAGAGTATTTTTTTTCTGTCGAAGGAACTCCAACAGTGATCAAACGATTTTTTGAGAACCCATTCTCAGAGATTTATTTATGGCATATTCACTCGTTAATGCCCCCTGTTTCAATCTAAAATTCAAGCTATTGAGAAAGAAGATGTTACTGTTGTAGAAATTAACTGTATATTAAACGCAACTTTAAATGCACTCAAATCTCGTAAAGATGAAAATTTTAAATCATTGACGGTTATTCGACTACTGAACACTTTGGAAAACAATGGAATAAGTACCGATAATTTTAAAACCGAGATTATGGGCCTGTATGTAGATTTAACAGCTTATTTGGAAAATGGATGAAAATATAGAAGAATTCTCTTCCTTCCGGTGGATGATTTTACAAAAGAAATGAAAAGTTTTCAAACTCTGATTTAGCTTCATCTGTAGAATTTCTCTCGAAGCTGAATATCAGTGTTGACGACGTGAAACTGTTTGACGAATACGAAGTTCTAAAAGAATATTGTAGAAATTCAGATAACATTTTTTTTTCTGAAAGCTTAACTACACAGTGGTGCAATTTTCTCAAAAGTAGGGAAGTGAATGGTGACATTACAGAATTCATGAAAATCTGCCAGTTTGTGTTCTCTATTATGGCACACAATGAACGTAGAACGTACGTTTTCTCTCGTCAACGCCCAGTGGAGTAAAGAAAGAAATCGGCTGACAATTGAATCGGTAAAAGCAATATTGATTACTCAGGAAAATTACAAAACTGTATCTTGTGAAGATTTTTACGTTTACGTATTAGAAAAGAAAGAACTGTTAAAAAAAATAATGTCCTCTGACAAATATCAGTAATAAATATCTTTCTTCATTATTATCTGTTGGCTTTTACTTATTACCTACAGCATTTTGCTTTAGACAGGCATTTTTCTGAAAATTCAGGCATTTTATGTACCATAGACAGGCATCCCTCTATTTACATATGGTAACCCTAGGCACTCCTCAACTCACGTCCATTGACGGCTATGAGTAGTGATCCTGCAGAACCATCTGCACTCACGCCTGCTCATGTTCTTAACACATTCCCATTGTCATCTCTTCCCGGTTATCCCACTGACTCTACTAGCTTAATCCAGCGACATTCTCTTTTAGACAGCCTCGTTCAGTCTTTCTGGCAACGATGGCGTAGTGATTACTTGCATAAACTGCAGGTTAGGGCTAAATGGAATTCACCTGCGGCCCCTACTCGTGGGGACTGTGGTAGTTATTATGACGGATAATGCACCGCCTATCTTGGCCCCTGAGTCGTGGAGAAGGTGCACTCTTCTAAAGATGGGATAGTCCGTTGCAACTGTTAAGACTGCTAAAGGCAGTTTGTACGTCCAGTGGTGCTTATGCCCATTACCAAACCAATAATGACTGGCTTGACATTTAAATACATACATATATTATATATATTTATTTCAAATTTATAGCAAACTTAAACGTAATAAATTATTGTTATATTTTATACGTATAAGCTTATGTTATAACCACACAGTCTTTAATATTTATTTGATTGTATCATGTATCATAGTCATAAGTGATGTTTATCTTATTTATTTTATAACTATTTATATTAAAGGCAACCCTTTATGGCTGGGGGATGTTGCCATCTAGTTTATTTTATATAATGCATTTTTCTAAATTTACCTCCTTTTAAATTCCTATATTTCAGGCGCTCGATCCTCACCGCACGCCTAGTATGTATGATATATCGCTGAGAAAGCCACGCAAATCAGTCAACTGAAGGAGAAGTAACGCGCCGCATAAATGTTTTATAAGACATATATAATCAAATTAGTGATTAGTGAAGTTTTGTCCGCAAAAGAGAAGAAGCGTTAGGTCGTTTGTACCTTGGTGAAACCTGCCTCCGAGCGTGGAAGATCTACGAGGGCGGCGTGACAAGGTAGCGTGCAATTTATTTAACGAACCTTTATCTCAACCAGCATCTTTTTACAGTCCAGGATCGAAGACCACAAGCTTCGCTAATTAAATTCTATCTCCATAACAGACACTATGATATACAAAATTTCAACAAACTATTATTCTAGTACTCAAACAACACACATCTTAGGGGCATCACTTTAAAATTACTAAAGCCGTGACAGCTAATAGCTCACCTATTTTATCTAAAGAGTGGTTAAAGTATGGAACAAGCTGCCAACAAAAGTGATATCAGCACAAACCATTAACCAATTTAAGAACAGATTGGATAAACAAATAAAAGAGAACAACTTACAGATTTGAAACCTGGATACAGACTTATATCAGTTATTTCAACTGATGGTAAGTGAATGCCCATAGACATCTACAATTTATCCCCAATTAAGAATCAAAATGCAGATGTGCTGTCATCCCTGAGGAACAAGATGGAACACCTTGCTTCAGTAAAAGGGATCCGGTTCTCTACACTCACCATACAAATCAGAGGCATTAAGCTGTTATTTTATGCTGGTATGCTTAACGAGCATGGTACCACCTCAGTAGAGCTTGACCCACCTGTGATACAACCATAATATAGCTGCAGCATGGCTCTACCACATATAAAATAATGATAATAATGTCCTCACAGAGAATTTTGGTCACAATGGAGACTATTTATCAGCTGGGACAGGATTATTATTGTGTGTAAGCAAGCACATGTGCACATTATTCCCTTCTCTGATTTCTCAGTCTAATAGGAATATTAGAAATATGAGAATGAGGAATTTCTGTCAAGCACATGTGCATTCTAATCTCCCAATTAAATAGTCCAATAGAACGGTTTTAGTGGGTGAAATACCAAACCAGCGTGGATGCTAATTACTTAACAGAAAATCGCAATAATATTCGATAATAAGTACTAGAACAGACACCGCGAAGAAATCTATGCAGCAGTGCGAGTCGCATAGGAGGCACCAAGTAAATTTTTAGACTCAGTAAGTTTGAGCCCGCGGGCTCTTAACTCGTGTTGCAGACAACTAAGTCTCGGTGTCTCTTCTAGTATGTGGTAGGACTTCAGGCTAACTGTTGTTTTTCAGGTTCTGGTTGTATTTGTCACTATATTTAACGCTGCACCTTAGCCTAGCCCCGATCTATCGCATTTTATATCCGACAAGTTATAATGTATTTCTCCGGCGATAACAACAAATGACCGGAACTTCATTTTGCAATATTAAGAAATATTAACAAACTTACAAAAGTGTTCGTCAATGTTTTGTACAAATTTTGGAGACCAGTCTTCTTTAGTACAAACATGCGTACATTAACGCATAAACAAATTCTACAAACTTCACTAAATTCCATTGCTGTTTCCTATAGCTTTAATATAATTGAATTCGCTTTTTCATCAATAAACCGGGGTTAAAAATATTAAATAATATTAAAATACAGTAGGTCAGGCATTGATTGTTGTTGTTGTTGTTTTTATTATTCGCTCGAGAGAGCAGGCAAAGGAACTAAGCCATACAGCCTTATCTTTTTTATTTTGAATATATAGAATTTTAAGGTGTGAAGGCCGGAACCAAGTCTTATTTTTCTTATTTCCGTCTCTTCAAAATCCATAAAGGCCAAAGCCAAGTCTTATTTTCTTTCATTTTTCATATTTTCAAAAACCGTAAAGGCTAAAGCCAAGTCTTCTTTATATTGAGTTGAGTGATCAGTGACAGGCTGACAGGTAAACAAAAACAAAATTTTTTTTTTATAACTGGCTTTACGGCTTTGGGTTCTGAGCCTGAAGTTCAATGTATAGTTATCCTTCATAGTACACTGCTTCACAATATGTTGATGCGTCACATTGTGCAGCCCTTGGGAGATTTTGACGGCAACTTGAGCCAGCAGACAGCTGACAGTTGGCGATGGTATCTCAAGGCGCCTAAGCAGACAGACACATTATCTTGAGAATCACATCACCATCAGAGCACTTGTTTCACCGTTTCCACTAATAGTTCACATGCGCAGACATTTAATACACAAAATTGCACCACTTTTACATATCAAAATCCACTTCAAACCATTATTTAAACAATAATACAGGAGCAGCAAACCGCCGCCGGTCAAGTTCCCGCCAAAACTCGGTCAGGCATTGACATTTGACATTCGGTAGAATCATAGACAAAGATTATTTCGGTTTACTGTCTACGGCATGGAGGTTAGAGAGAAGGAGAACGATCGCTACGTACTAAAGACCCCCCTACCCCAGCCTACGAATTTGGAATATATATATATAAAAAAAATTATGACAGACGTATTTTAAATAGCACATCTCAAAAATATTAATTATTTAAACTGAACCCATGTAGCTTAGAAATTAAAAATAGTTAAAGATCGCTCACCTTACAACGTCGATATTACTTCAAATAATTAGAATTGGATACTTTTTGCAATATGAATAAACTGCACCTTGCTTGAATATAATTGCACCATCGTTAAAAATGCATAAAATGCAATATTAAGTGCAAAAAGTTAATATAAGATAATATAAAATATATAATTAAGATGCCGGGAGGGTGCCAAATACAAATAAGTAAATAAAATAATTATCGACAACTATTGAACAAAAGTGATTAAAAAAATTAACATAAAAGCAAATTTATGGAATTGGTGAATTCTGGAACGCAAAATATTTTAGTCAACTTTTCCTACTAATGGGATATTATTGTTTCATATTAATATGGTTTCGTGTAGTAGCGGGTAAGAATACCCACTACCCCATATCTTCCCGTGGGTGTCGTAAGAGGCGACAAGGGAAACTGATACAGAAGATGGGCAGCAGCATCTTTCTGATAAAAGCCAAAACAATAAAAACTGCGGTTGCCAACCCGCTCGCCAAAGTGGCAACTATAGCAATATACCCCCATGAGCGACGACACAAATAAACGGCCCCAGTCCCCGGCGGCCCCGCTATTTCTGGCTACGGTGGCGACCATGGTAACGGCGGGCAGGGGTGCTAAGAATCTCCGGTGGAGGTCGGCTGCCACCACGACGACTCGACCTGGCAACATATAACGCACGCACCCTGAGGAGTGACGAGAAGATCCTGAGCTGGAAGAAGAGATAGATAAGTTACGCTGGAATATAATAGGATTATCCGAGGTCCGAAGAGAGGGGAGGACACGGTAATTCTCGAATCCGGCAACTTATTCTATCACCGAGGGACGACCATCTGTCCCAAGGAGGTATCGGATTTATCGTCCACAAGTCTCTCGTTAACAACGTTGTAAAGATCGGGAGTGTCGACGGTTGCGTACCTTATACTCAGAATCATCAAACGGTATTCGCTGAAGGTCATACAGGTTTACGCACCAACCTCGGCACACCCCGATGAGGAGGTAGAGGAAATATATGAGCCATGCATTCCTCCAAAACCCACATCTATACGGTGTTAATGGGAGACTTCAACGCAAAACTAGGCACGTGAGACTAGACTGAGAGCGGTGAGCTGAAAGTAGGAAATTCGGAGTACTGCCTTTTTCTTTCAATATCATCATTCATACCGCTAGAATAACTAGCCTTGGTTGCTAGTAAATCTAACCATGCTCTCTTTGCTTCTACTTCTATCCGTACCTCATCATCCCACCATAAAGTGTTATTTTTCTTTTCATTCGTTCTCTTACTTACACCACATACTTCGGTAGCTGCATCCACCAAACCTTTCTTGACATTATACCACAGTCTCCAAGTCTAAATCATTCATACACAATTCATCCATACCACTTATATTTTCTCTCAGTCTACATTTGTACTTTCTTTGCACCTTCATCTTGTAACCTCTCTGTTCTTATACGCTGTAACGCAGTGGTAGACACAGATGTCCGGTGCCGCCAACGTCTGAATAGACCATTAATTTGGCATAAGACCAAGTAATGATCCGTCCCACGTTGGACCCCGGTAAACCCTTGTATCTACCACTGCGCTCCTCATTCTTTCATCCACAATTATGAAATCTATCATGCTTCTATCATCACCTCTTTCCCATGAGTACATGTGAATCTTCTTATGACGAAAGAAAGTGTTCGTCACAAAAGATTTTTTCCACACATACGGTGAGGAGGCTTTCACCATTCTCATTATACTTTCATAACCAAACGTTCCCAATATCCTTTCATAACCAAGCCTCTTCACGCCAACCCTTCCATTAAAATCTCCTAATATAACAATATTTTCATTAACCTTGCATTTCATTAGCACCATCCTTACCATCTCCCAAAACTGCTCTCGGATATAAGTGGGCTTAGACATGTCTGGGGCGTACCCCAGAACAAACAACTTTAAGCCCACTTTCATTCGTATCCATAGCAGTCTCGGGCTTACATTCATACTCTTTCACACACTGACCCATTCTTTCTGAAAGGATGATACCGACTCCTGGCATGCCCGCTCGGTCTCGTCTACCCCAGACCAGTACGCGGTATACATGCCATGTGTAGTGGCATTCCTTCCTTCCGTTTCGTCTCATTTACACATAACACATCTATTCCTCTATCATACATCATATCGCATACTTCATCCATCTTATCATTCATTGCTCCACATACATTCAGCGTAGCCAGACGGGCTTCCGCACCACTTTTCGTTCTCCGGGAGACAGGACGTGACGGGTGGCGTACCGTCGCCGGTTTTCCTCCCGGAGATTCTTCGCACCCTGCCCCATTGGGGCGCGGGACCCAGCCATTTCTTTTAATTTGTGCCTCATGGTGCGAAAGTAGGGTGGTATTTTTACGCCGTTACCACACGGCGAGGAGCCAATTCTGTACTTTCGGCTTTGTCGCTTGTTTAGCACCACCCGGAGGACACGTGGTGGGCCTAGGGTTAGATGGTCGCCTCACGAACGCCAGCGACTCATCATCACACTACTACTATGCCAAATATCCCTCTATCAGGCAATCCATGAGGGAAGATAAACATCGAAACGAAAAACGCAAGCTATCATTCAAATTAAAAAAGAAAACATGAAGGTCTGGGCTGTTTTCACTAACCGCCCATGTGGTTCATATTTTTAAGTTCAATTTTTGTTTCTAGTTTTTGAATTAGCTTCTTCAGCATAAATACAGTTTCAACTAGCACATAAAGGCAGGCACATTAGGCACGGAAAGGTTTTTCTACTCGTTCTATATTTGCATAAGAAATTCATGAAAATAATATATTTTTATCTGGTACACATATATATTTATATGAAACACGTTTACATAATATTGTACATATTTTAAAAGATAGCTCACGAAAAAGGTTTTGCTCTAATGTGTATTTTCATATGCCTTTGCAAATCACTTTTCCTAATACATCTATATTTACAGACATTACACAAAAAAAGTTTTTCTCCGGTATGTATTTTCATATGTGCTTGCAAATCACCTTTTGTAATACATCTATATTCACAGATATTACACGAAAAAGGTTTTTCTCCAGTATGTATTTTCATATGTTTTTGCAAATTACTTTTTTGAATACATTTATATTCACAAATATTACACGAAAAAGGTTTTTCTCCGGTATGTATTTTCATATGTGTTTGCAATCGGCTTTTTGTAATACATTTACATTCACAGACATTACACGAAAAAGGTTTTTCTCCGGTATGTATTTTCATATGTGATTGCAAAGAACATTTTCTAATACATTTATAGTCACAGATATTACACGAAAAAGGTTTTTCTCCGGTATGTATTTTCATATGTTCTCGCAAATTACTTTTTTGAATACATTTATATTCACAGACATTACATGACAAAGGTTTTTCTCCAGTATGTATTTTCATATGTGTTTGCAAATTACTTTTGTTAATACATTTATATTCACAGATATTACACGAAAAAGGTTTTTCTCCGGTATGTATTTTCATATGATTTTGCAAATTACTTTTTTTTATACATTTATATTCACATATATTACACGAAAACGGTTTTTCTCCCGTATGTATTTTCATATGTTTCTGCAAATTACTTTTTTGAATACATTTATATTCACAGATATTACACGATAAAGGTTTTTCTTCGGTATGTGTTTTCATATGGTATATCAATTTTTTTTTATTTGTACATTTATAATCACAATTATTACAACAGTACACTTGTTTAGCGACGTGCGCTTTAAAATTTGCCAAAATGCTACGTTTATGAGATGTTTTAAATTCGCAAATATCACAATTAAATATTTCCGTTAGTTGTGCTACTGGAGTTTGTTCAACTTGTGTCTTATGACTGTGTGAAATGAGTTTGGCGAGAATGTCTTTTGTTGATGCCCCTGATGATTTTTTCGTAAGTATGTTTACACTCTTTTGTTTCAAAATTTTCTTTTTCATAATCTTTGCAGGATGGTTCCCTTTTTTAATAACTGGTTGACTATCTTTTTCCAGGTTTTCTTTACGAACATTGTTTATATTACAATCAGTAGAATTTGATTTATTTGTTTGTATGCGGTGTTGTTCTGAAATACACAAATTAAACATATCATTTTAAAATAATATGTTTAATATTTTTTTTATTTAAAACATTGTATCTTTATTGTAAGACACCTTAGACGGTTTATAATGGGCGGAGATTATGCCTTATGGCATTCTCTATTAATCAACCCAGGGAGAAATAGAGAAATTTTAATATTTTACATAACTATACTCATATAATATTGCTAGATATAAAGTATTTTGCCAATTACTCTGGATAATGTCTCATATTCATTTTTGGGTGGAAAGAATGCTAAAGAAACCAAATCGAATGATAATAATGACGTTCTTCTGACCATGTAATAATTACATTAATCTAATAATCGCTGTTTCGAAACCCACATGGATATAGCGTTAATCATACATACATATTGACCAGTACTTTTTGTAGATATTAAGAATATATAGTCGAAATTGCCGTGTAGGTGCGGCGTAAGAGAATTCATCGTTACATTTTGTCCGGTAGGTTTCGTAAGAGGCGACTATGGGTTTGCCAGAAAAATCTTATGGCTTCCGACAGATGGCGGTATAACCACCTCGTTTACTTCAGATTTAAAATAACCAGAATGGCGACAGGCAACATTGTCAGAGGTGCTCACGTCTGGTTCTGCGATCTTCAATCCAATGCCAAGCGTGACGATTAAAGCAAATTCTCCCTACATCGGGAGAGATTCATCCATGTTCAGCAGTGGAAGTTTACGGGACGATTAAGATGGAGCCATTAAAAAAACACCAAAAAAAGCCATGGCAGCTCAGGGATTAGGTGTTTGCTGTAAAAAATCACAGTACTGCTCGCGTACTGTACCCGGGTTCGACTTCGCTGCGACCCATAATATTGTGATAAGCCATTCTTTTTACACTAACATTATTTCTGTGCGTGTGTTTTGACCAGCAATGCTATTGTTGAAAATTAAATATGATGGGAATCATGGTTCGCACAGTTAGTTTTCGACGTTTGATTTTTTTATACTGATTATGTGAATGTATCACTATAGATTATTAGCTGACGACTTTTTCATATATATAGTATTTTATAGACTATGGATGACAAACGGGCACACAGTGCACCTGATGGTAAGTGGATGCTGTAACCAAAGACATCTACATCCCACTAAGAATCAAAATGTTTTTCTCCATGCTTAACATGCATATCTTTTATACAGGCTGTCCCAGAACTCAACGTCAAGCCGAATGGGTGACAAGATTGATTGTAACCATCATGAGAAAATCAGAAAAAATCTATCCCATGCAGTTTGAAATTAGGCATTTAAGAAAACCTAGATTTGGTCTGTAACCATTTTCGGTTATTGTGGTAAATTTTATTATTTTGTTCATTTAACCTTTGGAACCGTAACCCTAAATAACATTTCTAGAACCACAGTCAAAAATAATGACACAACTGCCCCAAATTTTCTAGAATTAAGACTATTTGTGAAACTATGAATATAAAATTTTCAAAATTTGTCGACTTTGAAAGGCCCTCCTTTAAAAATAATAAAGTGCCTTGGCAAGTATTAAAAGTTCGAGCATTTAATCAGGATTGTAAATGGTACAATACTTGTTAGTTTCATACTAAAAAACTAGTAAAGAAATAAAACCTCGAGTAACCCGATTTTTGTTAACCCATTTTACTCAATTCAAATGTTTTTTATTCAAATGTTTTTTATTGATGTGAGAGATGGATAGTGGACATGTTTGCCATGAGCGACCGAGAAAGTCCAATTCCAAAAGAGAGAAGCCAAAGTTGCCGGTATGTAATCAACAAGTCCAATTCACAAAAATCCAAGTCCAAAAAGAGAAGCCAAAGTTGTCAGTACTAAATCAACACAAGCGAATACGGAAAGGTGCGCAGTAGACGAATGAGCGAAACGTACTAACTGGTGTCAGACGCATCTCCGTCTCACTGCGTGGCGTCACTATCTGTCTCGGTCGCTCATGGCAAACATGTCCACTATCCTACCAAGAGCTTGTGCGAATAAAAAAATTTGAACTGGGTTAGCAAAAATCGGGTTACTCGAGGTTTTTACTTTTTTACTAGTTTTCTTTAGTATGAAACTAACAAGTATTGTACCATTTTACAATCCTGATTAAATGCGCGAACTTTTAATGGCACTTGCAACACTTAGTACATTTTTTTTAAAGGAAGGCCTTTCAAAGTCGACAAATTTTGAAAATTTTAAATTCATAGTTTAACAAATAGTCTTAATTCTAGAAAACTTGGGGCAGTTGTGTCATTATTTTTGACTGTGGTTCTAGAAATGTTATTTAGGGTTACGGTTCCAAAGTTTAAATTAACAAAATAAAAAATTAACCACAATAACCGAAAAATGGTTACAGTTCGACCAAATTTCTAGGTTTTTCTTAAATGCCCATAATTTCCAAACTGCATGGGATAGATTTTTTTCTGATTTTTCTCATGATGGTTACAATCAATCCTGTCACCCTGTTTCGGCTTGACGTTGAGTTCTGGGACAGCCTATATAAATATTTAATGTGTATTTTTCTTTCCCCATAATAGCGCTTTCTACATGCACTTTGAATTTAGGCAAAGGCAAATCAATAAATCAGTACCTTGCATATGAAGCCCTCTTATTTTGTGTCCATGGGCTACAGTTACAAATTGCTTGCCACTTGCCATTAGGTAAACTGTACTTTATTTTAACCATATCACAAAATGTGTATATCCTTACCTGTTTCATGATTCCCATTTTCTTCAAATTTGGTATTCTCATCTTCGATTATCTCTTCCTCAACTTTAACAGATTCGGCTAAAAATTTCGTCATTACAATCATTTTCTGTGTCACACTCAATTGGCCTGATATCTATATGACAAATTTGTGTAAATTGAACCTCATATCTAGGCTCATGGATTTGGTATTGACTGAAACCAAATTCTTTTAAAATAAGAAAATCCATGTAGTGGTGGCGTAGTAGAATCCATACTACCCCATACTATCCCGCAGATGTCGTAAAAGGACAGAACTCAAATAATAATAAAACAGGACAAAACTGAGTTCATAAATCCCAATTTTTTTTCGAATTAAATATATTTACTAATTCCGTAAATTGAAAAGATCTAACTTTGTTTATTGTGTAATATTACTCATAGATAATATTTCGTATATATACAATAAGGTAATATATATTCAATATAGGCATTTAGATAATTATTTTCATTGCTCTAATGAAAAAGTAAGTCGGATTAAAGGATTAACTTAACTTTGCAGTAGAAAAAACATTCACCCATATAGCAACAGGAAGCAGCATAGAAGTCGCGAGACAGGTAGTAATCGTCAAGATGTCTGCCAAGTGATGATTAAAGCAAATACTTCATTATAATGGGAATTCTTTTCACGTGGTAGAGCCATGCTGCAGCTATACAGGGTATTTTTGAAACGCCCGAAAACGAAGACAGACGACAGTACTAACTATATCTTAGATGATGGGTGAAATATAAAATCGATCCTGATGAAAAAAAAATCATCTTTTCACAACGTTTTATTAGCTTCATTCACGCTCCATCGTGTTGATATAGTTAAATAAAACATTAATTTCATTAAAAGAATCATGAAAATACTTAAATATTAAACCAGCAGTGGAATTTAAAATAAATAAATCATAAAATCAGCTGACTAGGGTCAATATCCGCGTCGAAGCCAAACTCTTTATCTAGCTCCGTACAGGTCCCGTCACGACGCTGAGCGACAGTGGAGGGGTGTGTCTGCGCATGGGTACAGTCGCGTTCTAAAGTACTACATGGTACTAGGCTGTTGTTTTATAATATTATAATAGTAATTAATGGTTTTATTGTAGAATCATAATAGTTACTTTACTAGCTTCTTAGAACTTTGGAAGAGGTTGAAATTAAAATGGATAATGTATGCTTGAGCATTATTTTTATTTCAATCGTAAAATAAAGTAGTTTGTAACAAGAAAACTTAAGCTAAGGGTGACACGCCGTCCATTATACCGTTAGAACATGGAACATGGAAGCCGGATGTCGATGGTTTGTTGGTGTTACTGGATGCTACTTCATCAGAATCATCATCATCAATGCGAATGATAAATGTTTCCGTCATCAGGTTGACCACATGGTAATTTTTCGGTATTCTTCCTCAATACATTTAACTTTACTGCACAATTTTCCCATTCACCTTCTATTTACCTTTTCGTTCACTAGTTCAGTCATAAAACAATAGATATAAATAATTTTTCTTTCCTTCCTTTTAAAAACATCGTCGCGCGTCGTGCATAGAAAGCTGTGTGCGACTGTATATTGGGAAACATCGCTTTTTCAAAGCGCGGCAAGAATGAGGAACCAATAGCGTGCGCGCACAACAATACTGGCGAGCATTCCCCGTCGCGCCCCTTCGTACCACGCGCTGCCGCCACCCGGCCGACTGTGTGTCACCTCGCGTCAGCGCCAACATATGGGGAATTCCCAAATTTACCTACTAAGATTTGTTTGCAGCGACATAAGAATTAGAGGCGGCAATTACAATAAAACTTGCAAGTAATTTGTAATAGTTTTGATACCTGTTTTCAAATCAAAGTATTGGAAGGATTAAAACGGAAAGTCAATAAAAGTAAAGTAAAATAATTATTTTTAGATTAATTAACTGTCGATCATAATTGCAATTGATTTTAACTATTAAATTATTCAATACCATTTTATTTCTATTTTCTTGTACAAAATCAAAGATAACCAAACCCAAGTAAGTACGTTTATTAATTTCAATATCATTTTGTAGTAACGAACTGCTTGTTTCGTCAGGTACAATTGATTGTCTAATTGTATTAAAAAATTACAACTATAACTTCTAAATTCCATATGAAAGACTAGTCGTAGGGATCATATGGAAACTAAACTTATAAAATAAAAGTTGGCAATGTCATAACATTTCACGGTCTGTGGGAATGTTCAAAGTGTTTACCGCAAGGACGTTAGTTACAGTGTTGCTAACTGCACCGTAATTACGGTAAAACACCGTAATCAGCATAGATCTACCACTCACTGTAGGATTATAATTACGGTAGCAAAATACACCGTAATACCCAATGAAGATCGTATCTAAATATGATTATCTATAAACTAAAATAATTTTAGCGAGTTTGATTGTTTACTTTCTTTACGTTACAGTATTTTCCTTTTATTCTACCGACAACACTGTTTTATGCGTCGGAAATCCCCAATAGCGTGGTACCAGCTTGGAGATATTATGAACGAATTCAGGTGCTGTATGTATTTGAATTTCAATGAATACTTAGAGCTTTTTAATTTTCCTAGTTTATTTGTATCATAAACGAGATACGACTAACATTTCATTAATACTTAAAATTACGTAAGAGTTTGTTGTGTTGTGTTGTGTTGTGTGTGATCTGAGTGTTTAAAATATGGAGAGTGATGGCGACAGCGCTACTGATCGAGAAGATAGCTTAACACGAGTACCGGCTAAGAGAAAGCGTTATAAGCAGAAGTTTGGGAAGAATGGTTGCTGAATAAAGAATATAGTGACTGGCTAAGAAAGGATAATAGGACTTATCGAAGGCGGTCTGCAATTTGTAATACATCTTTCAGTGCCGAAATAAGTGTAATAAAACGCCACAAAGAAGGAACTAAACACGTGAATAATTTAAGAGGTGTAGTGCTTCAACGTCCAAAAACAACAGTCTATAGTAAGCGTTTTTAAATCCATGCCAACTAATGAAAAGCAATTGGTAAAGACTTCAGAAATAAAATTGCTTTTGTTGCTGAGCATAAGGTATCTCATAATGTCATGAATCACTTAGCAGATGTTACCAAAGTTGTTCCCAGATTCTCAGATAGCCAAAGATATTAGATTAAAAGAACTAAAGTTCAAGCTGTGATAAATAACTGTATTGGGGAAACTGAAAAGAAAACTTGATCAGTGACTTGAAATCACAAATGTTTTCAATTTTGATAGACGAAAGCACAGATATTGCTGTAGTAAAACAGTAGCTGTGGTGTCAGGTATTTTGATCCAATGATTGGTAAAGTTATCACCGGTTTTGGAATTTGATTCAATTATTTGATGAGAAAACCACCGATCATGTTGCAAATGCCGAAAAACTTTTAATACTGTTATAGGTTCATTTCAAAAGTATGAGATTCCTACGGAAAACATCATAGGTTTCGGCTCTGATGGATGCAACACAATGATGGGATGTAACAATTCAGTTTCAAGTCGATTTCGTCAACGTTGTCCAGGCATAATTGTGATCAAATGCATTTGCCATTCTCTGCATCTTTGCGCTAGTGACGCATGTAAAGAGCTTCCACTAAATTGTGAAAAAATGGCGCGAAATATTTATAATTATTTTAAATCCAGTAGTAAAAGGCAGAGTGAGTTGAAAGAGTTCCAGTATTTTGCTGAGGCGGATGTGCACAAAATTCTAAGACCAGCCCAGACTAGATGGTTGTCTTTAAATGCAGTAGTGCAAAGGATTCTGGAACAATGGGATGTATTACGTCTTTATTTCAATAGCAAATGGCTGGAAGAATCGGAGTGCCACGATATTCATGCATGCCTGAATGATCCCATAATCAAGGCTTATTACTATTTTTGGCTTGATGTTGCCAAAATTTACAACATTAAATAGCTGTTTTCAGAGCGAATCTATTTTAATTACGAAACTACATGGGAAAATGACAGCTTTTTATAAAGAACTGTTACTATTGGTTTTACACAGAAATTATGTAAATTCCGCTCCTATTGAAACTATAGATCCAATGACAGAAATAAATCACAAGGACCTAAAGACATATATCTAGGTTTAGGTGTCCAGAAAGAACTAGATTCTGTTGAAAATGAAGAAAGAAAGTTAACTCTCAGAAAGATGTGTAAAATTTTATTATTAGAGCTTGTGTGGGCCTTCGTAAACGATACTGTTTTAATGACAAAATTATGACAGAAATAGCAAAATTTGATCTAGAGAAAGTAATTTCTGATGACAGGGAAGAGTCAGTTTCGTCGTTATTTCCATTACTGCCCAGAATTGCCCCAACTTCAATCCAACATCAACAAGAACTAGATGATGAGTGGCGGAAGTTGCCGTTATACTACAAAGATTTGGATTTAAGTCAACCCCCTGACGTATTTTGGCACCAGGTAAGTTTCCATGTAAACTCGAAGCAACGTGAATTCATATTGGTTTCTATTGTTATAGCAGCCTAATCATTTTTTTTTTCAGGTCGCAGAACTGCGTGACCAACATCGAGAAGGGAATACCTATTTCCAACACTTGCCAAAATTTATGTTGGCCATTTTGTCTCTGCCACACTCGAATGCTGAGTGAAAGAGTCTTCAGCAGAGTTAACGATATAAAACAAAAAACGGAATAAACTCCTAACGAAATCCATCAAGGAAATCTCTTATCGCAGCACAGCAGCGTCACGGAAAAACTGTGTTGATTTTAATCCCACTCACGCTATGATCGCAAAACATAACAATGATATGTATAAAATATTGAAACAATTATACTGTCCGATTCTGATTAAAAATATGTTTTTTTAACTCTGACCCATAACATGCTACTAAATAAACAAGGTAATTCTACCGTATTTCAAATATATATTACAACATAATTTGAAAATTCTACCGTATTTTTAGAAGAATTCTACCGTCCGCTAGATTTCAGACTTGGCAACACTGGTTAGTTAGGACGCAGTAGGCTTCAGTTTTGGCGGGATTCACTATTAATTTTAGTTTTGAGACAGTTCGCGCTGACTTTGGACATGCACAGCGAGCGACAGTTCATTGGTTTTGTTTATTAAATTCTTATTGTTATTACTTGGTATTACGTACTTGTTATTACGTGTTATTCTTGTTGTTACGTTTTGTGTTTTTTGTTTTAATAATGCCTAACGCGTACGTTTATAGTGCTCGTGAATACGGCAACATATTAATGTGCCTTGGAGAATCTCATAAGGCCACGGAGGATCGGTGTCGTTTCATACCTAATTTTTAAATTACTTAGTACTGAACTGATCTGAAAAGGTACATAACTGAATACATCAGAATAATAAACATACCTACATAATGGATAAAAAGCATGACTCTAACCTTTTAACATTTTATTTAAGTATTTTTTTTCATTAGCGGGGAATCGAACCAGTTATTTGGTTTATTTAACCAATTTTTTAAATAACTTAGTACTGAACTGATCTGAATAGGTACATAACTGAATACATCAGAATAAAAATATACCTACACAATGGATAAAAAGCATGACTCTAACCTTGTTAACATTTTATTTAAGTATTTTTTCATTAGGGGAATCGAACCAGTTATTTGGTTTATTTAACCTGTGAATCTGAATTAAAGTGGCTACGTGGAGAAAGCACAGTGGCAAATTAGTAGGTTAAGTAGATAAGTTAGGTATTTAGACAAGTGTTGTAAATTATTAGGTATTGTGGTACCATCGTTGTTACGGCCGCGCGAATTCGGCGTTCGCGCGTACATTGACCCCTAGTCAGCTGATTGTAATTCAGTAATTCCACTGCTGCTTTTATGTTTAAGTATTTTCATGTTTTATTTTAATGAAATTAACGTTTTATTTAACACGATGATTTGTACTAACACGATGGAGCGTGAATAAAGCTAATAAAACGTTGTGAAAAGATGATTTTTTTTTCATCAGGATCGATTTTATATTTCACCCATCATCTAAGATATAGTTAGTACTGTCGTCTGTCTTCGTTTTCGGGAGCGTTTCAAAAATACCCTGTATTATGGTTGTAGCACGAATGGGTCGGCTCGACCGGGGAAGGACCACGCTCTCACAGAATACCATCGTAAAATAGTAGCTTAACACTGCTGTGTTTTGTATGGTGAGTGTAGAGAACCGTAGACCCTTTTTACTGGAAACGAGGCATTCCATCTTAGTCTTCACGGGTGACAATGCATCTGCATTTTGATTTGTAATCGAAGACAGATGTAGATGTCTATGGGCCACAGCAACCACTTACCATCACGTGGACTGTGTTTTCGTTTGTTACCCTTATCCTATAAAAAAAAGGGAATGACCACCCACTGGATGGGTGTCGTAAGAGGCGACAGATGAAAATAGAAACAGGAGTTGGGCAGCAGTATCTTCCTGATAACAACTCAGAATTTGTCAAAATCCCTCCTATGGAGCAATCTATGAGGAAGGCCTACGGTCGGCAGTGGACTTTTATAGGTTTTAATGGATGGAATGGATAATACCGTGGACCCTCCTGCAAGCAACTGCTCCAGAACTGCATTCGACTCAATAGCCTGTTGTTGTAAACTTCTGCAACGATTGAGTCTTGCATGACAAGTGAAACAGACAATTATGGGCCCCTCGTTCTCATCCATCTGAAAATATGAAAGTTCATAATAAATATGGAAATCTACTTAAATATAATTAATGTAAGTTTGTAGTAAAATCTATTGGCTACAACAGTTCTCTTCATCAACCTCATTTTTTATAATATTGAAGTGACAAACGAACTTACAATCCACCGGATGGTAAGTGGCAACTGCAGCCCATGAGGACCTGCAACAAACTTCAAGCAAAGGCTACAGATGCGATGTTTCCACTGAGGACTAAGATGTAATGCTTCACAGCCTGTTATTATACTGACTCAATGTCCGTCACACTCTAACACATGCTGCTGCTTGGTGGCCAACAACCTAGTAATCATCACTGCAACAACACAGTCCTAAGCCACCTACATCCATCAACTTCCTGTCTTACCTGATTGCCACTATCTAGTGGGGCGCCATTCTACAATTTGCTTACCAGTATGAGGCTACCACGAATTATGTTTCCCCATCTGTTGTTAGTTTCGCAAGCCTTATGGACACAATACTCTAGAAGTTCGTAGGAGTCTCCATGACATTAACAGATATAATTTTAAAAGCAGTAGATTCAAACTCACAATTCAATCTTACTAAACCTACTTTTAAATTTTAACATTAAACTACTAGCATCATTATTAACATTACAAACACTTCTCTTATTTACTCCAAGTAAACTGAAAATGCTTGCGCTAGGAGTAATTTACAACAATACTCGAATGGTAGATTTAAACTTACTACTTTCTTGAGTTTGCAATCTGCACCCTTAACTATTAGGCCATTGTCACTTAGTTTCAAATGGATGTTAATAACAATATACATCCCCTAGCAGTTTTGACCTTTCAGTTACCAACCAGCCTGCCTAGCGTGGCAACTATGGCAAATAATAATAATAATAATACCAAAAATGATATAAAAATATTTAAAACATATTTTCAACCTAGAGAAGCTTCAACACAGATATTCAAAAGTTTCTAGATTATTGAGAACATACTATACGAAGAAAGTCTGAAAACACTTAAACTTACAACTCAGAAAAATCCCAGAGAATGAGGAGACTTGATTGAAACATATATTATAAAATAATATATGGACACTGTTGGCGCCATCTAGTTTATTTTATATAATGCATTTTTTCTAAATTTACCCTCCTTTTAAATTCCTATATTTCGGGCGTTCGTATTCCCTCACCCGCACGCCAGTATGATATATCGCTGAGAACGCCACGCAAATCAGTCAACTGAACGAAGTAACCGCGCCGCGTATTAATATTTTATAAGACATATATAATCAAATTAGTGATTAGTGAAGTTTTGTGTCCGCAAAGGAGTCGTTTGTACCTTGGTGAAACCTGCCTCCGGAGCGTGGAAGATCTACGAGGGCGGCGGTGACAAGGTAGGCGTGCAATTTATTTAACGAACGCATCCTTTTACAGTCCAGGATCGAAGACCACAAGCTTCGCTATTTAAATTCTATCTCCATAACATATTTTTGGTCCATTTCGAGCTGCATTCTCCACATATTTTGGTTCATTGCGAGCCAGATTTTACCGCATTTCTATACTATATAACTACCTACATTTTTTCACCCACGTGGTGGTAACCCTCATCTTTACTTCACAAGCTGCCTTATAAATTCGATAAGAATTTCGAGCAGTTTCCCATCGCCCTTATAAATAGTGTTGCCTATATTATAACCTACATAATATGTTACATTTACCGCTTGGGCATACTATTAATTGCATTTATATACTTATAAACAATATACCACATATATACATATTACCTATACATATATCTCTCATATACATATTATATAGGTAAATCATTTATTGGTAGACATTACGTTAACAATTTTATGCTAGTCATTATTAGCGTTTCAACTTAGCGTTACGATTCGCCTCGCGTATTATCTACCCTCTCGATTTCATATATTAAGTTCGTAATTTTATAAATCTTTTATAGTTATTATTTATTTTAATAAGTTGATATGGCAACTAAAGCGCATATTAATGAAAACAAACAATTGGCCATTCTTTTAGCAAAGCGTAACGCGTTGTTCGAACGTGTTCAAAGTATTTATGAACAAGCTAAGATTGCCCACTTATCTCAAGATAATACAGCTAAATTTCTTATTTTATGCATAACGTTGGACATTATTCGAGTAGATTTCCTTTCCATTTTGGACGAGTATAATAAGCAATTATTAATTAGTGAGCCTAATGCTCAACCCAGCTATCAAGCCTATGCATCGTTCGAGGATCTGTACTGTTCTATTAAAAGCATTATGATGAAGTTTTCGAATTCATCACCGTCAGATAGCACCAATACCACGACTCTTAGGTCTAAGCCTAGACTCCCACCTATAGAATTAGTTGCGTTTGACGGAGATATACGGAACTGACCATTGTTTTATGTCAGTTTTAAATCGACAGTTCATGATAACCATTCACTCGCCGATGCAGATAAGCTTTATTATTTATTAGGAAAACTATCTCCAAAGGCTCAGGCTGTGTTCTCCGGCGTAACTCCTAGCGCCGATAACTATAATATTATATTTCAATCTCTTCTCGATAGATATCAGGACACTCGTATCCTGGCATCGACCTATTTGGATCAAGCTCTTAATCTAAAACTAATAGGCCAAGCCTGCTGCCAATTTTGAATTATTCATGGATAAGTTTGTAACGCCGGTAAATTCTTTAAAGAATTTAAATATCGATAACCTGTTAGACTATATCCTTTTACACATAGCTTTAAAGAAATTCGACACTAAAACCGTACGCTCCTTTGAGATGTATTCTCGTGAACATAAAATACCTTCATTTAAACAATTTATTAATATTATTAGAGATCAAAAACGTATATATCGTAACACTCAAACTGACTCTGCTGCGTCGTCTAACTATAATTCTTCTAAACAAAGGTATGAGAAAAATCTCATTCTGCGGTACCTAATCCACAGACGTATGTCTTATGTTCACAGTCGATCAAGTGCCTATGTGATAATATTATTCATGATCATTTTTACAGGTGTCCCTCCTTTAGTAAAATGACATCTGTTGAACGTTTTAAATGTGTAAAGGATAACAACGCTTGTGTAAATTGTCTAAGTATAAAGCATAAGACAGGCGCTTGTTCTTTAAAAATGAAATGTCGATCGTGTAACCAGCGACACCACACTATGTTGCATTTTGATAGTCTCGAATAACGCGCACCCCAATAACAAGTCACAAAATCTCACGAACCTAAGCCCGAGTATGACAATGGCGCCGGCCACACAGTCACTGTGCACAACGTCCGTAAACAAGCCGCGTTATGATAGGCCGAGTGAAGTGAGCGAACGTTACGCTGAACGTTACCAGCGTCAGTGTAATGTTACTCGTAATACAGTATTGCTTGCGACCGCTCAAGTGATTGTTCACGATGCACACGGTAAACCGTTTACTATTCGATGTTTGCTAGACAGCACCTCTCAAAGTAATTTCGTAACTTTTAATTGTTTGCAGCGTCTTAGACTCTCTAATAAATGTGAAAATTCACACATTATAATAAAAATTTACATATTATAATAAAGGGAATCGGTGGATCGGAAAAATCCGTTAAGGGTTCGATAAATATAAAAATACATTCTCGTTTTAAAAGGGATATACATTTTGACGTTACAATGCTTGTTGTCGATCGCATTACGGATATTATGCCTTCCGCTCCTGTCGACTTAAGCGCGCTTGCGCACCTAACAACACTGCCGCTTGCGGACTCGGAGTTTGGAGTCCCAGGTTCCTTAGATATATTATTGGGTGCATCTATTTTTCCGCATTTGTTGCTGCCTAATGTAGTGCATAGCAGTAACCGTAATATACCTCCTGCAATTGAGACGGTATTGGGTTACGTAATTATGGGCTCTGTACCTACTTCACATATTTCCAAATATACAACCTCTTGTTGTTCCGTCGTTCAAGACCCCATAGATTTACTTCTAAAGCGATTTTGGGAGCTATTGGAGGTTACCGCGCCGCCCACTCTGAGTCAGTGCGACCTTGAGTGTGAAGTACATTTTCGCGCTACTACTGTTCGTGACGACAGTGGTAGATATATAGTATCATTACCGTTTAATGATGACCCCTTCTCTTTGGGTGACTCATATAGCATAGCACTTAGGAGTTTTTATTGTTTAGAAAAAAAGTTTAAGGCTTCTCCTGAGTTACGTACCGCATATAACAATGTTATTCGAGAATATATAAATAAGAATTATTTGAGTCCGGTCGATTTAAGTAAAGATGATACGACTCGTCCTACATACTTCATTCCCCATCATGGTGTAGTCCGCCATGACAAATCGACTACCAAATTAAGAGTGGTTTTGGACGCGAGTTCCACATGTGGAAAATCGATTAATGACATCCTGCACGCGGGTCCCAACTTACAAGTTGATTTATTTAATATAATAGTTAATTTTCGATTATTTAAAATTGCATTATCTGCGGACTGTAAGCAGATGTTTATGCAGGTAGGCTTGTCAGAATATGACCGTGATTTTCATCGCATTTTGTATAGATTTGATGTAAATAAACCAATTCAAGCATACCGCTTCAACCGCGTATGCTTTGGCCTAAAGTCCAGTCCATATCATGCTTTGCGCGTAATTCAACAGCTCTTGACTGACGAAGGTGATAAATATCCCGCTGCAGCGTCCGCTGTCTCTTCCGCTATGTATATGGACGATCTGGCCATAAGTGTGATGACATCATCCCAAGCGGAAGATATTTCAAAGGAACTTATTCAGCTCTTCAAACTAGGGCAATTCGATCTTGTAAAATGGACAAGTAATTATAACGACGTTCTCGCGCATTTACCTGATTCTCACAAGGCTCCCCAGGAGGTGGAATTTGAGAAGTCTGTACCGCAAAAAATTCTTGGCTTGTATTGGGATAGGTCGAATGATTGCTTTTACTTTAAAGTCGTCAAACCAGAAGAAAATATACTAAACGCGCAATTTTGTCAACGGTGGCTAGATTGTGGGACATAATGGGATTTGGCACCATCCATTTTATACGCAAAACTCTTAATTAAAGAGCTCTGGTTAAAGTGTGACTGGGATGACACACCACCATACCATGAGGTCTCTGCGTGGAGTCATTTTGTTCTGAGCTCTGCACTTAATGGCTTAACTTCCTCGTCACCTTGGGGTGAACGAGGGATGTGAAGTTCGCCTCATTGGCTTCGCTGACGCTAGCGAGCGTGCCTATGGTGGCGTCGTATACATGCAAGTACACAGTGGTTCCGGATACTCAGTGCAACTCGTGTGCGCCAAGTCTAAAGTTGCACCGATAAAAATTATTTCAGTCGCAAGATTGGAACTCTGTGCGGCAGTGTTGTTAGCTAAATTGCTTCGTAAGGTTCTAGACAGAATATCTGCGCATTATAATATAAAAGAAGTATTCGCCTTCAGCGATTCTAAGATCGTGCTTGCATGGATAAATTCCTCCCTGGCAGACTTTTGTCGCCAATCGGGTCGTAGCACTTACCGAGCTTATACCCGCTAATTGGTTCTATCACGTAGCAGGCTCTGAGAATCCAGCAGATTGCTTGTCACGTGGTCTTACTCCGGCAAATCTTATCAAACACCATTTATGGTACAACGGTCCTCCATGGGCTTCTCGTAGTTCCTCTGAGTGGCCTATCAATACCTTTGATCGCAATAAGCCCATCGAAGATATACCAGAACAAAGGTCCGCCGTGCTTGTACTTACCACAGACTTGACTGAATCACCACTGTGTGAACTCATTCAACGCGTATCATCGTGGCCCAAGTTATTCAGAATAATAGTGTACGTACATCGCTTTATGAAAAAACTTATTTGTAAATTTATTTCGATTTGGAGAACTTAAAAAATAATAAACCTTGTTCCCCAGCGCTTGTTAAACTTAGACCTTTCATAGATAAAAATGGTGTTATTCGCGTCGGAGGCCGACTCTCAAACTCTAGCGAGCACTTCGACTACAAATATCCATATATCCTACCTCGTCACGATCGTGTTGTTGAATTGCTCATTGAATATTATCATAAGAAGCATTTACATGCAGGCCCAGAATTGCTTATGTCCTTACTTAGAAATAAATATTGGATACTCGCTGCTAGACGAATAATTCGTCACATCATACACAAGTGCAACACTTGTTTCAAATCTAAACCGCGTGCAGTTTTACCGCTCATGTCTATCTACCTAGTCAGCGTGTAAATCAAGCTGAAAAGGCTTTTTTCATGTGGGATGTGATTACGCAGGCCCGTTGCCTCTTCGTGGTCGTATAAAGCCGCAAAGCATGGCTTTGTGTTTTCACATGCTTGACAACCCGCGCTACGCATATAGAGGTAGCGACAGATTTGAGTACAGTGTCATTTCTGGCCGCCTTGAAACGATTTCTTTCTCGTCGGGGGCCTATGAAATGCCTTTATACAGATAACGGGACGTGCTTCGTGGGCACGCATTCTTATTTACGAGATTTTAATAAATTTATCGATAAGGAGCTTCATCCTCGACTTCATGAAGAGCTGGCTGAAAACCGCATTGAATGGAAATTTATACCACCCGCGTCTCCCCATTTCGATGGATGTTGGGAGAGTATGATATAGGTGATCAAGTCGCATCTCTTTAAAGTAATAGGTCAACAAATTCTTTCTTACGAAGAGCTCTTAACGGTTTTAACGCAAATTGAGGCACTCCTCAACTCACGTCCGTTGACGGCTATGAGTAGTGATCCTGCAGAACCATCTGCACTCACGCCTGCTCATTTTCTTAACACATTCCCATTGTCATCTCTTCCCGGTTATCCCTTTCGTTCAGTCTTTCTGGCAACGATGGCGTAGTGATTACTTGCATAAACTGCAGGTTAGGGCTAAATGGAATTCACCTGCGGCCCCCATACTCGTGGGGACTGTGGTAGTTATTATGACGGATAATGCACCGCCTCTATCTTGGCCCCTAGGAGTCGTGGAGAAGGTGCACCCTTCTAAAGATGGGATAGTCCGCGTTGCAACCGTTAAGACTGCTAAAGGTAGTGGTAGTAGTGGTGCATTTATGCCCATTACCAAACCAATAATGACTGGCTTGACATTTAAATACATACATATATTATATATATTTATTACTAATTTATAGCGCAAACTTAAACTAATAATAAATTATTGTTATATTTTATACGTATAGGCTTATGTTATAACCACACAGCCTTTAATATTTATTTGATTGTATCATGTATCATAGTCATAAGGGTGATGTTTATCTTATTGATTTTATAACTATTTATTTTAAAGGCAACCCTTTATGGCTGGGGGGATGTTGGCGCCATCTAGTTTATTTTATATAATGCATTTTTTCTAAATTTACCCTCCTTTTAAATTCCTATATTTCGGGCGTTCGTATCCCCTCACCCGCATGCCTAGTATGTATGATATATCGCTGAGAAAACCACGCAAATCAGTCAACTGAAGGAGAAGTAACCGCGCCGCGCATTAATATTTTATAAGACATATATAATCAAATTAGTGATTAGTGAAGTTTTGTGTCCGCAAAAGAGAGAAGAAGCGTTAGGTCGTTTGTACCTTGGTGAAACCTGCCTGAGCTTGGAAGATCTACAAGGGCGGTGACAAGGTAGGCGTGCAATTTATTTAACGAACGCCCTTTATCTCAACCAGCATCCTTTTATAGTCCAGGATCGAAGACCACAAGCTTCGCTAATTAAATTCTATCTCCATAACAGACTCTATGATATACAAAATTTCGACAAACTATTATTCTAGTACTCAAACAACACACATCTTAGGGGCATCACTTTAAAATGACTAAAGCCGTGACAGCTAATAGCTCACCTATTTTAGCTAAAGAGTGGTTGAAGTATGGAACAAGCTGCCAACAAAAGTGATATCAGCACAAAACATTAACCAATTTAAGAACAGATTGGATAAACAAATAAAAGAGAACAACTTACAGATTTGAAACCTGGATACAGGCTCATATCAGTTATTTCAACTGATGGTAAGTGAATGCCCATAGACATCTACAATTTATCCCCAATTAAGAATCAAAATGCAGATGTGCTGTCATCCCTGAGGAACAAGATGGAACACCTTGCTTCAGTAAAAAGGGATTCCGGTTCTCTACACTCACCATACAAATCAGAGCAGCATTAAGCTGTTATTTTATGCTGATATGCTTAACGAGCATGGTACCACCTCAGTAGAGCTTGACCCACCTGTGATACAACCATAATATAGCTGCAGCGTGGCTCTACCACATATAAAATAATGATAATAATGTCCTACAGACAAAATTTTGGTCACAATGGAGACTATTTATCAGCGCGGGACAGGATTATATTGCATGTGTGTAAGTAAGCACATGTGCACATTATACCCTTCTCTGATTTCTCAGTCTAATAGGAATATTAGAAATATGAGAATGAGGGAATTTCCGTCTGTAAGCATATGTGCATTCTCATCTCCCAATTAAATAGTCCAATAGAACGGTTTTTAGTGGGTGAAATACCAAACCAGCGTGGATGCTAATTTCATAACAGAAAATCGCAATAATACTCGATAATAAGTACTAGAACAGACACCGCAAAGAAATCTATGCAGCAGTGCGGGTCGCATAGGAGGCACAAGGTAGATTTTTAGGGCACAGACTCAGTAAGTTTGAGCCCACGGGCTCTTAACTCGTGTTGCAGACAACTAAGTCTCGGTGTCTCTTCTAGTATGTGGTAGGACTTCAGGCTAACTGTTGTTTTTCAGGTTCTGGTTGTATTTGTCACTATATTTAACGCTGCACCTTAGCCTAGCCCCGATCTATCGCATTTTATATCCGTCAAGTTATAATGTATTTCTCCGACGATAACAACAAATGACCGGAACTTCATTTTGCAATATTAAGAAATATTAACAAACTTACAAAAGTGTTCGTCAATGTTTTGTACAAATTTTGGAGACCAGTCTTCTTTAGTACAAACATGCGTACATTAACGCATAAACAAATTCTACAAACTTCACTAAATTCCATTGCTGTTTCCTATAGCTTTAATATAATTGAATTCTCTTTTTCATCAATAAACCGGGGTTAAAAATATAAAAATACAGTAGGTCAGGCATTGATTGCTGTTGTTGATGTTTTTATTATTCGCTCGAGAGAGCTGGCAAAGGAACTAAGCCATACAGCCTTGTCTTTTTTATTTTGAATATATAGAATTTTAAGGTGTGAAGGCCAGAACCAAGTCTTATTTTTCTTCTTTCCGTCTCTTAAAATCCATAAAGGCCGAAGCCAAGTCTTATTTTTTTAATTTTTCATATTTTCAAAACCAAAGGCTAAAGCCAACTCTTCTTTATATTGAGTTGAGTGATCAGTGACAGGCTGACAGGTAAACAACAAAATATTTTTTTAATAACTGGCTATACGGCTTTGGGTTCTGAGCCTGAAGTTCAATGTATAGTTATCCTTCATAGTACACTGCTTCACAATATGTTGATGCGTCACATTGTGCAGCCCTTGGGAGATTTTGACGGCAACATGAGCCAGCAGACAGCTGACAGTTGGCGATGGTATCTCAAGGCGCCTAAGCAGACAGACACATTATTTTGAGAATCACATCACCATCAGAGCACTTGTTTCACCGTTTCCACTAATAGTTCACATGCGCAGACATTAAATACACAAAATCGCACCACTTTTACATATCGAAATCCACTTCAAACAATTATTTAAACAATAATACAGGAGCAGCAAACCGCCGCCGGTCAAGTTCCCACCAAAACTCCTTATGACATATGAAAATTGAAATGAAAGAAAGAAATTCGGTCAGGCATTGACATTTGACATTCGGTAGAATCATAGACAAAGATTATTTCGGTTTACTGTCTACGGCATGGAGGTTAGAGAGAAGGAGAACGATCGCTACGTAGGTACTAAAGACCCCCCTACCCCAGCCTACGAATTTGGAGTATATATATATATATATATATAAAAAAATATTGACAGACGTATTTTAAATAGCACGTCTCAAAAATATTAATTATTTAAACTGCACCCATGTAGCTTAGAAATTAAAAATAGTTAAAGATCGCTCACCTTACAACGTCGATATTACTTCAAATAATTAGAATTGGATACTTTTTGCAATATGAATAAACTGCACCTTGCTTGAATATAATTGCACCATCGTTAAAAATGCATAAAATGCAATATTAAGTGCAAAAAGTTAATATAAAATATATAATTAAGATGCCGGGAGGGTGCCAAATACAAATAAGTAAATAAAATAATTATCGCCAACTATTGAACAAAAGTGATTAAAAAAAATTAACATAAAAGCAAATTTATGGAATTGGTGAATTCTGGAACGCAATATATTTTAGTCAACTTTTCCTACTAATGGGATATTATTGTTTCATATTAATATGTGTATTATTAAATTTTAATATCTCGATAAATGTTAAGGAATAGGGTAAGAGCGAAACACGACTATATTAAATTACTCTCTGAGTCGTTTTACCACTAATTTATTAAAAGTTTATTAGGAAATAAATGTATTTTTATTTTATTTATTTATTCTATAAAGCTATATTTCGTTTTTTCAGGTCCTTATTTACCTTTGACGAAACTTAAATCCATATAAAAGTAGCTGGAGAATCTAAAAATAATGAGTTGGCCATTTTCATAGTTCCTTTAAAAATTGTAAAATATCCTAGAATATTGTAGAACATTCTGGAAAAATCTGAAATATTGTAGAAAAGATTCCGATATTATCACGCACAAACGTAATTTACGCCATTCAGCACAGTCTTGAGCTTATATGAGTCGTACAATGTGTTATAAAAGGATAGAAGTATCTCATAACACATTTTTATCACCCACATCCACCCACAGCAAACAAACTCCCTTACTTGCAAGTGCACACGTGGGGCCTTCTACCACTGCAACCATAAGTGGGTGGTCATGGAGAAAACACTGGACAGACGAACACTTTCTATATATTATATACTGGCTTATTGTATTCCGCGCCAAATTAATGTGAGTAAAAATAGTGAATAAATAAGTTTTTCAGAATTGCATTAATATCACATTATGTCTAGAAAAATCTACAATTTTTTATATTGGACGGGTCTTCCGATGTATCCATAAGAAAGATAAATTGTCTTGGAATCAAAATTTACTATTATTATTTACTCTTCACATTCATTCATAAATAAAGTTAATTTAGTTTTAAAAAAATAATGAGGAATTCATGGTCTTATATATGATATTTGATTCACATCATTGTTCCCCTTTAATATTGATTGGCACCATAAAATAGATTCTGATATTTTTTTCTACGTTCGAGTAGACTTCAAAATTTCATAAACGCAGTTCTGATAATGATAAATACTACGCATGTAATAAAACAAATTTTAATAAATCACATTACATTTTAACTTTTATTTAAGCGGGTTGTACAAAACACATCTTTGGAAGAAAGTTCCATAAAAAATTGCGTAAAAGAACATAGTGAAGCACCGACGCTCCGAGAAGTCTGAAGTATGTCAACATGTTCAGTATCGTCCTAACCATTATATCAGATCTGATAGACAACAAATCCTCGCAATAGAACACCGATTCCTACCAAGGATGATTCCCGAGGCTATTGAAATTAAAAACATCGTAACTTCAAACCCAAGACTACTACTGCAAGACTTCAAGATACTGAAAGCTCGTCCTGCGTAGATTGGACCAAACATTATTAGTTAAAAGTTAATTGTAGTCTTAAAAATGTTAAAATTAAACACGATAAAATTCTTAAGATTACTTTTATTGCAAATGAAGTTCTATTCGCAGTGAACGTGGGTAGAACTACACTCATGATAGGAAGCAGATAAATGTTCGCCTTGTTGTGGCGGCGAAAGAGAATCCGCCACCTCATATCGTTCCGTGTGTGTCCTAAGAGGCGACAGAGGAAAACAGGAGATGGGCAACATCATCTTCCTGATAATAGTTCAAAATAATAAAGGGTGCAGTTGCCAACCCGCCTGCCAAGCGTGGCAACTATAGCAAATATCCAGCCTATTTGCAATTTATGGGGGAGACCTATGTTCAGTTCAGTGAACTTTTGATAGGTTGTAATGATAACGATGATGAGTTCTATTCTTTCGAATCTTTGCTACCGTTAATATTTACGGCTGTATGAAAACAAAAAAGTAACATCTCCGAAAATGTGAATGAAATAAAAACAGCATATTTGCCCCATTAAAACTAAAAAAAAGTAGCAGCCTACATCAGGCCCGTGACAGCTTAGTTCCATTCTACGCAACTTGGCGCTACCGTCGCAATTTGTTCTCTGTCTACGGACGCCATTTTGAGACGCCATATTGTGTTAATGTCAACTCAAATTGTCAAAATTATCGATATTGATTACCGCCATTATTTATCCAATTGTCGCCTGAGTTATGAGGTTAGCTCAAGTGTATTTCCTCGCATTTTCCTCCGTTATTTGTGACAATACAAATATTCTGTTTTTGTGCTGGTCGTGTGCATATTGTAGACTTCTTAATGGAATACGAAAAGTGCTGTGTTGGTGGTTGCAATACAACATGTGAAACGCATAGGTTTCTCAGATTCCCTAAAAACGATAATTTAAGAAACTTGTGGATGTATTTCATAGTATCCACAAATCCTCAGATCATTGAACTTTCCAAAGAACAGTTTCTTCTCAAGGCAGATAACTTGCGTTAATATTTTGCATAATTTGCGTTTTATACAGTAATTATTTTGTAGATACATCAAACATATTTTTCACATTATTCTCTACTGTTTTTTGGTTTCCTTGAAATTAACATTTTTCCTGTTTTCTTATAGATAAAACACAAAAAATTCAGTCCTAAAACTGGCCACTTGATTAAATTCTCGATAATTTTTTAAGAACATAATTGATAATTATGTTCTTATTTGTTTTGCTCCAAGGTTGGTTTGATAATGTTAAAATTCCCTACGTGAATACCACTGTGTACTTCAATTTATATCTTCTCAACCAATATTCTTTTTAACCTGAGTAAAAAAAAAGTAATCTCTCTCATCCATTTTTTACGCGGTAGAGGCATGCGGCATATTAGTGGTTTAGTTGTAGCACGAATGGTTCGGCTCGACCAGGGAAGGACCACGCTTTCACAGAATACTAGCGTAAAATAGCAGCTTAACGCTGTTGTGTTTCGTATGGTGAGTGTAGAGAACCGGAGATCCTTTTTACTGGAAATAAGGCATTCCAGTTTAGTCCTCACGGATGACGCATCTGCATTTTGATTCGTAATCGAGGATAGATGTAGATGTCTATAGGCCACAGCAACCACCTTCCATCAGGTGGACTGTGTGCTCATTTGTCACCCTTATCCTATTTTAAAAAAATCGTCTTTTCTCGTCTCAAGTCTTCTTAGCTGCCTCTTTGCCTTATGGTTTTATATTTTTTACTTTATTTTGTAAATATTTATTTACAACTTGTTCCAAAACTTTTTATGGCTCTACGCGATATTTTCCTCGTTTTGGTAATGTGTGTATTTATTAAGTCTTATACAGGGTTACCGTTAGAACTGCTACCTGGAGCGTCCCAACTACTTTTTTCCACGAAATGTAATACAAACCCTAGATTGTTATACCTCGTTAGATAGCTGATGAAACGTAGATATTTAAAAAAACATATGCCGAACAATTGCCATAATATTATTTTTAGATATCCCTTAGAGAAAAATAAAGTTTCTAATTTTTTTTATTTTTTTTACTTTTACTTGTCTACTACGGTCTATTCAATTAACTTATGCACTATTTTAATGATTGACGTCCTAAAGCATCTTATTACACATGTAAAAATGCAATAATAATAATAATGAGATACACAAAATAAACAAAAATAAATGTAGTAGCCTAAAAATCGGCAATTTTCAATAAAAAAATTAAAAGTCGAATATCTCGAAAAGGGTTAAGTTTAGGGTAGGGTGTTTCATAGTGAAATAAGTTTATTACAATCGGTGGCCAGATCGCCTAGCAAGGTCGCCACGTAATGACGTTATTAAATGAGACAACCTGTATCTTCCAAGTC
The DNA here is from genome assembly GCA_029286625.1 of Parnassius orleans. Classification (NCBI taxonomy): domain Eukaryota; kingdom Metazoa; phylum Arthropoda; class Insecta; order Lepidoptera; family Papilionidae; genus Parnassius; species Parnassius orleans. The sequence continues at coordinate 56,674 of JAGSMP010000907.1, read as the reverse complement.
CCGTTTATTACTGCATTAAATTTATAATTGGTATTACATTAGTGGATACCGTGAGCCACACTACGATAGTATATAGGTTAACAAAGTCTGTTGTTGTAAGCAAATAAGAAGTGTCTTTTGGCGAAAGACTTGCAGGTGCAATAACTGTAAAAGTAATTAAATTAAAAAGTACTTTTTTTTTCAGATTATTTTCATTATGTAAACTCTGACGCAACAATGACCTCAACAGCAGAAGTTGTTGAATTTTTCGACACACTGACAACGTCAATGGCTACTCGGCTGGTGTGCAAAGAGGAAAGTTAAGACGAGTGGTTAAACAAAATTCACAACATCACACTTTTTGGATTGAAGCCATTAATTTTATTAATGGCTTCAATCCAAAAAAATGGTTTTTGTAGACACCATGCTATATAGTAGCAAACATGCTATACAAGTAGGAAAACCTCGACTTGTGCGAGTGCCATCCCGACTAGGATGGATAACTTGAAAGTTTTATAAGGATCTCCAAATTATTTTTTGAACAGTGTAATGTAGAATATTATAATCCAAAAAATATTAACCAAGACCCTTTAGAAATGTATTTTTGGATGTATAATAGATTTTTATACGTGGTAGAGCCATGCTGCAGCTATATTAGTAGTATAGTTGTAGCACGAATGGGTCGGCTCGACCGGGGAAGGACCACGCTCTCACAGAATACCAGCGTAAAATAGCAGCTTAACACTGCTGTGTTTCGTATGGTGAGTGTAGAGAACCGGAGACCCGGAGACCCTTTTTACTGGAAAAGAGGCATTCCATCTTAGTCCTCACGGGTGACAACGCATCTGCATTTTGATTCTTTATTGAAGATAGATGTAGATGTCTATGGGTCACAGCAACCACTTACCATCAGGTGGACTGTGTGATAGTTTGTCACCCTATCCTATAAAAAAAAAGCTATAAATTATAAAAATGTTGACCTAGATGCAAACATATTTATATATGCCTTTAAATATCTGATATTATCTAATATGGTTAGTCCACATTCGAAATTCTCTAATTGCGAAGAGGATTATGGACACATTATTAAATGTTAGTGTTCTTTTCAAAAATGTTCATAATAATAAAGAAAATTACTCTGAAAACACTCCCAATGTTTTGCGAGATCTCCTATCCTCTTCACAAGCAAGTTAAAGAGAAAAATTGCTGGTGGGTGATGTAGTCATGGAAAAAATTAAAGACCACTGCTCAGCTTACACTGCTGGATACATTTGTCGGAAAATATCGAAAGGTATTAGTTGTAAGGATTGCATCTAAAAATTAGCAGTACAGAGACAAATATTCACTCTTACATAAAATCTAGAGAGTATAAATTGTTGAAAAATAATGATTTGGCATATCCTAACGAAAAATTACTTATCTTGTACAGGGATGTTACTCACTTTATTCATAAGTATTTGAATTATAGCTGTATTGGAAGTAATGTAAAAAGTAATTTGAAAAGTAAAATATTGATTACTGAGTTTTTCCTGGCTAGGATGTAATAAGCATGCCTTAATTGTAAAAAAAACTTTTTCATCAATATTTTAATTAGGTTACACGGGCACAATTGGTGCAACATAAATAATAAAATATTGAAGGGTGATTCATGAAAAATTTTAAATATTAAAATTTTGACAAAGATTGTAACTGAACCTTTAGGTGACTAAGCCTCACAAAGGCTTGCTTAATGTCCAATCTCTGTCAAAATATAGAGAAGTTGAATTTTAAACAAATAACTTAATAACTAAATAACTTGTAAAAACAAAATGGCCAGGTTTACCCTAGATGAAAAATTTATAGGATTTCTACTAATGAAACAAAGCTCCGAACACTACAAACTTTTAGAAAAAATGTTTGTCTTGCCTAACAAACAAATGTTATATAGACCAAATAATAATTTAGCATACGCTAGCGAAAATTTCCTTATCTTATACAGGGAAGGTACTCACTTAATTCATAACTATTTGAATTATAGCTGTTTTAAAATTAATATAAAAAGTAACTTAAATATTGAGCACTATGATTAAATATGATTCCTGTGGTTTAATTTCTTTAATTTGCTATTTGCTTTATTTAATGAACAATATATATTGCTCTGTTTTCGTCAAAGTGTACCTATATACAATGTTATGTACATTTTTAATATAACCTAATGTACCTTGAATTTAATCCTAAGATAACGTGTGTATGTATATGATATTGGTGTGCTTGAATAAAAATAAATGTTTATGTACTATAATTGTTTCATTAAGTAATATTTTAATATAACTATATAATGCACCCTTACGTCGGTATCGATAAAATAAGAACATCACTAAATATCGATAGAGATGATTTTGAAGGATGTGTGCTTGCAATCACTAAATTATACATAGCTATACTGAATTTGTATAGTCATTACTCATCTGTCAAAATAGGCGACTGCAGCGCCAAAACGCGTAGTTGGGAAACTGGACTAAAAGTCACTGTCGTATCTGTAGCTTGCTACATATTTATTTATCTATGTATGGCAGTAGGAGTAGGACAGACACTTCCCGACTTTCCGTATATACACTCTTATCTATGACAGGCACTGCCTGTGAGGCAGTTGCCAGTTACCACCTTATCACCAAAGAGTATATTATAATCACCAGGGTTGTTCTACAAAACGTGCAAAAATATTGTGCCAAGCTTTAACATACAGAATTGTTTGGCCATGTATATTCAAATTATTTTTGTTAATTAGTACATAAATCAAACTACATGGCGCATTAAAAAAAATAGGAAGAAACCCATAACCGGTGCTGAGTTTCAACAGTAATGTTTTAGAAAAATATTTCATAACAAAAAAATTGTCTAGAGAACACTAATTTTATGTTAGTTCTTAATAGTCAGTAAACCGCTTGATAATATCTTAATACTCGTCATTATCTAAACATAATATTTACTGTCGAAAAAACATTCTAAAACTTTGTAACAGTAAAAAAGTAATTACCGTGACAGAAACTATATTTTTTTTACCCGGACAACATCGTTTTATAATGTCATTTCAAATCATCATGTTTATTTCATGTTTATTTGATCTGAAACTGCCAATTCCGATGCACGTGTTGTTGTATCCTTATTAAGAAATAGCAAACGGTGTTGAATTTTGGTACTTTTGCCGAAATACAGTTCATCACCGATCCGCTAATTGTTCAAGTAAGTACAATGTTTCATCTTACATTATAATACAGTGTCATAAGTCATAATATATGTGATTTTATGTATAGTATTTATGTTCGTGATTCAAATTGTTTGATTTTTATAATATAAATTTAAAAAATCTTAGCAAATTTCACTACCGTAACTTTCACTACCGTAGATAACTGCAAAATTTTCATGGTCCTGGTGGTGAACGATTTTAGCTGGTAATGAAGTTTTATTTTTTTATAAATATTGGCACGTTAAAGGAGTCAATCATAGAATTATTACGTATAGAAGCGCAGTCTAGTACAAAACACGAGCGTTAAAGTGAAGCAAGGTCATTATGTTAGTGGGCGCGAGTCGAATGTGCCTACGCTCGTCACACGCACACAAGTGGACACAGGAGAAGGTTCTCAATTCGGTGTATTTTTTTAATGTTTTTACCTCAGAATTCTGTTATTTCTAAACCGATTTAGATTTTTTTTATTTGAAAGGATATACACACAAATTGATCCCATATACACGCTGAAATGTTAATGGTTGTTTTCCCGAAGTCAAATGATTTTGTCTTGGTAGTACAATAGATTTATTAATATTAAAATTATTAGGATGCAAATATGGCAGATTTACAATAGAGAAAAACAAAACTCGAATGCGACCTCAAACCAATAGCAATATCTCGCGAGTAGGTTGGATGTGCAGGCTAGTTTATGCTGTATTACTATGCGTAAGAATTTATTTAGCTCTGAATATTTATTAAAAATAAGTCATTATTTGTTAAAGCAAGTGATATACATCCTCGAAATCGACATGACCCTGATCAACTTGTCCTAGATGTCATTCCTAGGCTCGTTAAATATAACAAAAATTGTCTTAATACAAGTATGTGTGTAAAAATATTTAATAAAATACCTAAAGAATTTAAATTATTAAGCGAAAGATTATATAACAAATATTAGTATAATTGGTTAAAAATTGAATGCTTTTATGATTTAAAAGATTTTTTTAAATAATTATTAAGATTATTTTTTTAATTTTAAATAATTATCCATATTGTCATTATATACCTAAACATTTTGAAATTATAATTTGCATTGAGTCAGGAATGCGGGAAAACAACCACTAAAATTACAGCATGTATATACGAATTGATCTAGAATCGTCTTAGAAATCAGCGTACATACATAATTGATAACCTCCCCTTTTTGGGAGTCGGTTAAAAATAGACTGTGTTTGGGTGTAAAGTGACATCTGCTTAGTAAAGGCGTTCTTATTAATAATCTCTTGATGTAGTAAATAAAAAAAGTTTTTATTCTATACTCTAAAACGTCGACTTGGTCAATGAACAAAGCAATAAAAATAAATTTAGTTGCTATAATAGTTGCGTTAAAATGGCGTCGACCGATCGCGATCAGCTGATCACTCCGTATTAGTTTTAATTAAGCACCCATTGTTAATATTATGTAAATACTTAGAGAAGTAGGTATCTACATATAAACATTTGAGTTTTACACAGAGCGTTGCGATTAAACGTTTTAAACACAAAAAAATAGGAAAATAAATATTTTTAAAAGAAATGTGTGATTTTTTCCCCACAACTAGCAACATTTGTATTATGATAGCTTAGGTGGGTAAGGCCGTTAAATTTTCCACTTTTTGCATGACCAATGAGATTCATACTGATAACATAAACAATTTAGTCTTTTTTACAGCTTCGGTATTTTTATCCTGTAGAATTGTATTTAAGGTAAAAACAACTTTTACGAATTAGCTGTAACTAAAACAGTTTTTATTTAATTTAATTTCAATGAGTTTAAGGATTTACATTTTCATACAAAAAAAAAAATTGTCTATAAATTTCATCAAACAGTTATCAACAAAGTGACGACTATTTTTTGAAGTTAGCCGTATAGTTTTTGCTTAATGGAAAAGTACGTTGTTTGAGCAATTCAATTCAGTATCTTATTATGTTTAAACGATATCTATTTATTTTTATCCCAGTTTAAAAACATGTCTTTGATTTTTACACTTTTATGTTACTATTTTTATGTTACCAATATGTTGAGTAAATCTAGTCTTTGAATAATATTGGGAGAATGGGTATAATTAGACGGACAACCCTAAAAAGAACTATCAAAAACCAAAAAAGAAGTCGCCATATTGTAGTCTGTGGATTGTGTCAAACAGTACGCTTTTCGTCAGTGAAATTGAGAAACAATTTTTTTGATTTTCAAGTAAATAGACGCTTGTTTATGTTGATTTTATTATTTCTTTGTGCGAGAAACCTTATATTTATCGAGAAAACATCTTTAAAATCGGAATTATCTGTTTCATTTCGAAATTATAACCTAATTACATCAAAAATATTTTGCTTTTACGATACTTTTATGTTACTCTTATCATACTTTTCTGTTACCGGTAACATAAACTTTTATGTTACAACATAAGGGCCTGTAAAGGCTTGTGCACATAATAACTTTAAAAGTTACAAAGTTGGTAGTAATTATCGGTAGTCCTATTAATATCCTACTAATATTATAAATGCGAAAGAGTTTGTTTGTTTGTTTGTTCCGCTTTCACGCCTCAACGGCTGATGTACACGCATAAGGTATCAGAAACAAAACTTGAGAGAGTAGTGGGAGTTAAAAAACTTTATTTATCTGAAGGAGTATATCCGTCGAGATTGATTCCATTGAAATTTTATCAAAATCGGTTCAACGTTTGGTTTTTAAATCTAAATTACTAGAATAAGGGTGCTATTCTATCTGAATTTGCGTATTTTGCTTTACTGTGACTTTGCAGTGGTATTTATCATAGGCGTATTTGTAATCCCAATGAAATGCGTACCTTACGCCTCATTACCACCATTTGAGGCGGCTTTAGTTCTTGTGTTATAATATCGTAATTCTAGGTCAAGTGGAAGTACTTTATAGGTTTTGAATAGCGAAAAGATTCCTGAATTAGATGGTATGGATGGATGAGAACACGGATGAGATAGAATGGTTTATGGAATAGGTTGTCATTCTCATGATAAATTCTAATATAATGTGGGTGTACTAAGTAGTACTGCGAATGGCCATTCTGTTCTATCTACTATATTGTATTTTAATTTCATTGTTTTTTACTTAAGTCCTTACTTTATAGATGCCAATGACACCAGCTGAAAAACAGAAAATACAGGAAAAGCTGAAACTAATAATCCAGAAAAATATGAAGAGATGAAAGTCTTTGGATAATGCTCTAAATTATTACAGAAACAAAATTAAAAACTCACACCAGAACAGAAAGAAGAGCAAGACGTAAATGGGAAAATAGAGAAAAGTCTAAAGCACAAATGCCGTCAACTTCACAAGAAAATAGTGCTGTAGAAGAATCTGTCAAGTATCGCAACATTCAACGTCGCATTGAATATAAATTGAAGTTAGAAAACTTGGAATTACGAAACAAAGTATCCAATTTGTCGAAAGGCTTTAAATCTCTAGAAAGAAAGTTTAACAGACAGCAAAAAAAAATTAACGAGATAAATAAAAATTTTGAAAATCTTTTGATAAGACTCAAAACGTTTGAAGATAGTATAAAACCGGATATGACTAAAGAAACCATTGAGAGGAGACAAAATATAGAAGAATATACCCCAAGGAAAAAAGTTGACGAATTTGTTAGTGAAAATATTCCTAACATTGAAACCCCGAAGAAAGAAGTAATTAAACAAAAATTACTCGAGTACAACGTTTTGACAGAAACACTGAAGCAAGAGATGCAAAAATCAAATAATACTGAAAAAAATACCTTAAAAAAAATTTTAGAGAACGACTTGGTCAAGAAGTACAAACAAAAAAGTAAATTTACGATTTCTTTGGGATTAAAAAGTAATTTAAAACATAAAAGCCGGGTACATATCCGTAAGTCTATTCAGTTGCGAAATAAAATAGAGGAGTTTTATAACAGAGACGACGTTACTCGTGCGACAGCCGGTAAAAAGATACAGAACTTACAAAAAGTTTCGCGTCAAATAAGGTACCATTGGATAAACTTAAAATTCTCCATCAGAAATTCATCAATGAAGAAAAAATTAGCTTCAGCACTTTTAAAAATATAGGCCGTTTTATGTCTTACCTCCCAAAATTAAAGACTGTGAAACTTGTGCTGTGTGAAGCATTCTAATATGCAGTTTTTGGTCGATGAATTAAAATCACAAGATTACTCCAACAAGATAGCATAAATGATATCACATCCAACTTTGTATGTGATTTCAAGTCTGAAGTATGTATGTATGGTAAATGTGGTATTTGCGCGGACAGAAAGTTGGATGGTAATGGTATAGAAGAAACAAAAAAAGTTAAATGGTTTGAGTGGGCTATGAAAGAACATGAATATGGTCAAGGTGACAAAGCTAAGAAAATTAAAAGAATAATGAAGATAACTAAAGAAGGCACATTACGAGATTTACTCAATACATTAATGAAGAAATGAAGAAATTCAAAATACATGTGTTCAACTTTTATCATCAGTACAATAAATACAAAGATTGCAGAAATAACTTGAAAGACAATGAAACTATAATACATAGATTTTCAGAAAACTTCACATGTAAATACCACAAAGAAGTCCAAACAATGCATTTCATTAAGGACCAAATAACTTTACATACAGGTGTCTTGTACTTAAAAATGAAAAACTTTATCATTTTGCTCAATATCTCCCAATAATGAACACTGCCCGAAGCCATTTGGGCACATCTTGACCCTATTATAAAATATGTAAAAGCACTTATCAAAATGTAAGTATCTTACATTTTTCTGACAGGCCGACGACCCAGTATCGTCAAAAAAGAACTTTTATTTGTTCAGCAAAAATATTTATGAATTTATGGGTTTGAAAACGCAACGTGGTCGTTTTTGAATCTGCCCATGGAAAGGAGCAGCGGACGGGGTTGGAGGGCTATAAAGCGTAAGCTTGATCAAAATTGCTCAAGGAATTGATATTCCTGATGCCGAAACTGCTTTCAATGTCTTGAATGCTTCGGATACAGATATAAAATTGTTTTTATACCTACCGAAGATATTAAACCTTTAGATATAAATCTGACCCTCATAACTGGAACGATGAAAATACATCAATTGATGACAGCCGGCATATTAAAAGTAAAATACAGAAATCTTAGCTGTTTTTGTAATGATTTGAACGGTATGTGTGACTGTTATTCTCCAATGAATCATGATTTCAAGAGTTCTATACTGACGACAGAAAAAAGACAGACCAATAAAAGTAAAAAACGAAAGACAAGTGAAAAAGAAAACGAGAACTACGATGTAAAAACTAAGAAAACAAGAAAAAGTCGAAAAGTAAGCACATCGTCCGAAGATGATAGTATGGATATTGAATATGCAGACAGTGACGTAACATGCTACATGGAAGAAGATATGAGTCTAGATATCCTTGATATGGAGCTCGACGAAAATAAAGACATTCCTGAAATCCCAGAACAGGCAACAAATTTTGAATTGGATGAAAAAAGTGGTGTTCTAATTAATTGTAACAAAAAAATTAATATTTTGTCTAATATAATTTTAAAGAAAACTGAGAATATAAAGAGAAGCAATAATGAGGAAAGACAAAGAGGTAAAATGATATATGATAAAAACAAAAATAAATTTGAAAACACGGAAACAGAGCCGAAAGAGACGATAACTGTTTTGATGGAAATATGAATATTTCTGAAGGTTGCAAAACAGCGAAAGAAGATATAAACAAAGCCGAAGAAGACGGAAATAAAGCGGATGCAGATGAAGATCAAGAAGATGGAAATAAAGCCGAAGAAGACAGAAATAAAACGGAAAACGACGAAAATAAAGCCGAAGAAGACGGAAATAAAGCGGAAGAAGATGGAAATGAAGATCAAGAAGATGGAAATAAAGCCGAAGAAGACAGAAATAAAACGGAAAACGACGAAAATAAAGTTAATTTGAGAAAATCTGAAAACTTAGAGTGTAGTATTTTAAAAATAAATGACACCGTTTTAGTACGCTATTACCAAAAACAAACTTGGAAATACTATGTCGGCTTTGTAATGAATTTAGAATTAAAGAATAGTGAGCAATATTATAAAATACAATTTTTAAAAACTGTCAAAGATACTACGAGACTTGTGAAATTCATAAATCCAAAAAAACGAGACATCGATATAGTACCTGAAGTATCTATAGTTAAGCAAGTTAACATTACTCAAGGAAAAGATTTCAAGGAATATTATTTAAGTGATGAAAGTGACACGATCTATTTTGAGTAAGTATTTTTTCAGGTTTTTATTTTGGGTATTATTATTATTTTTAAAGTTGGATGATTTCACATCGGATGATAACGTTACCAGCACCGACGACGGGAGTGAATGAAGTCTGTGGACGGATAAAACAATTGAATTTTACTTTTCATTGTCTTGCGGTGATATAATTAATTTATTAATTAATTATTTGATTTTAAACGAAAGATTTAGTTTGATTTGTAAATCTTATTTCTATATTTACTGAGTTCAGCTCAAATTTTTCTAATTTTAATGTTAGCGTAAAAAAAATAATTATAAGTATATGACACCAAAGGTGAAGTGATTTCAATTTGTGATTAAAATAAACACTCGTATTTGAATGTAAGCAAAATAATAATATTTGTTATGTACCTTTAAAGTGAATTTAAATTTGTAATTAAGATATTGATTTAAAAAGCCAAATAAAAATAAATACTATAATGTATGTTAAACATTGATCAAAGCGTTTAATTATTTATTAATACTTAATTAATAAATTTGTTATTACTACAGTAGCAGAAGTTGTGTTTATTTCTTTTTTTTTTTTTTGTAAATTTGCACTTAATCTTTCGTTATGTTCACAGCTTTAGTATAAATTATGTTGCTTTTATGTTACTTTTATGATACCGTAACATAAAAGTGCCTAAGTTACTTTATGTTACAAAGTGGAAAAATCTACGGCCTTACCCAGGTAAGTATTTTTTTAGTTTTACGTACTAATAATGAATTAAATATATGAACTTACCTGTGAAATGTAATACCATCACTTTTTTTTATGTTTATCATCACTGTTGTGTCAATATTTTACATCACAAACGGTCATTTTTACAATTTTTTGCGAGCTCTTCTCCGTAAGACGTGACGTTGCGCACTGACGCGTCGCTGAGTGAACTTACGCGGTTTCGCGTTAGTTTTACTTGCTTCACTTTCGGTGCGCGTACTAGTATTCTATACGTAATAATTATGAAATATCAACTAAATAATGGATAAGTTTACATAGATTTGAAACAGGGCTTAACAATATTTTGCGAAAATTCAACAAATTTGTTCAATGTTTTACTCAAAATAATAGCATGGCAAATAAAATAAATAAATAAACAGGAACAGCTAGCTAAGCGACGATTAGCAAAGCGAAAGAGATACGCAGCCTTAAAAGAGAATGAAGAACTATATACAATAGAGAAAGAAAGAAAAAGGTTGAGATATTTACGAAGGAAAGAAGCTAAAAAATGTAAGCATAAAAGAGATGACTCCCCGTGCTCAACGAGAGCAGCGAAAGAGATGACGAGAAAATAAAAGCAAACATTTGAACAGAAAACAAGAAGAAAAACAAATTCAAGCAGTTATATTACAAAATAGTATTGGTAGTAAAGAAGAAGCTACTGGAAAAGAAGAAGCTACTGGCTCAGCTGACCCTATTTCTCTAAATTCAGATTTAATCGAAGATGTAAGTAAAAGTCAAATGGTATCAGAGGAAAGTACACAGGAGGATGTAACGATATTTAAATTATAATTAAAAATCAGGCAGTTGCAATACATCGTATAAAAACAACAGAAACTATTTAAAGTAAAATATGATAAACTGAACCAAGAAAATAAAAGATTAAGACAGATAATTCGGCGCAATATTAAATATAGCAATGAGGAAGAATTGTTAAAGAAAATACAAACTAACGAAAAATTTGTAAACATAAAAAATAGAAAGATTAAAGTAAAAGTTGAAAAGAAAATAATATTAGTTGTCCGTAATTTTTACAATGAAGACAGAAATCTTAAATGAGCAGGTGGAATTAAAGAATATATAACAAAAAATAAAATAAAAAAACAAAAGAGATATCTAACTGACACATTAAGAAATTTATATGAATTGTTTCAGATGGAAAATAGTAATATAAAAATATCTTATTCTTTTTTTTGTAAATGCCGACCCTTTTGGGTGGTTTTTCCTAAAAATAATAAAAATACTTGTCAGTGTATTCTACATGAGAGTAATGAATTTTTATTTAAAGCTTTAAGCAGAGCAAAAATATTAAAAGTTCGTAGTAATTACGAGTTGCTGCAAAGTTTATGTTGCCACAAATATACTGTAAAATGTCTTGACAGACAATGCGACATTGCAAAAATAATAAATTAAGTTACAATCAATCCAACGTTTATATTAAAATATTGTTTATTGAATGGATGAAGACTAGTGATATTGATCATAAAAGCAATCAAATGAAGCAAAAACGAATATGGAACAAACTAGAGAAGTTAGATACTCCTTCAGCCCTGATTGAAAAACTGGATGAATCGGTCCAAAAATTCATGCCACATTGTGGCAATATATAAGACAATAGAAAGAGCTGAAAGAATGACTTGGATAACAATGTAGCTGTAGTGCACGTAGATTTCAGCGAAAATTACTATCTGAAATTTCACGAAGAAATACACTCCTTTCATTTGATGTTAGTCGTCGCCCAAGTCTCGATACACACAGTTGTTATTTATATAAGGGATTATAAAACTTATGAAGTAAAGCCATTTTGTTTTTGCACTGTTTCAGTAAATCTAAAACATGATGCATCTGCAATTTGGGCACACATTATACCAATTTTAAATTATATTAAAGAATTATCACCTTTTACAGACACAATTCATTTCGTTAGTGATAGTCTAAGTAGCCAATATAGAAATAGATTCATGTTTTACGTACTGACTCAACTGCACAAAGAATTTGTAACGCTCCGTTTAGTATCGTGAAATTATTTGGAAGCAGGTCATGGAAAAGGTGCACCTGATGGCCTTGGAGCTGTATTGAAGAGAACAGCTGATAGAATAGTAAAACAAAGAGAGGATATTGGCACATTTCAGAAATTTGTAGAAGTTGTTTAGACCAACGTACCACATATCACTATTGAAATTTTAAGCAGTGATGATATAGTAACTAAAGAAAAAATCATTTCAACAACGGAAATCCCACTATTTAAAGGGACAATGAAAACTCACCAAGTCTTGTTCAGTTGTGATCATAATCAAATGGCCTTTAGAAATAGAAGTTGCTTTACCTGTCTAAGTACCCGATATTCTTGCATCCATGATAAGCATTAAGGTTATTTGAAATACTCATTTACAGATGTAAGTAACAAAGAAAATCAGAGCGATATGATAAATAGAAGAAACTTAAAACAGAACCTAAGTAAAAAATATATTGTAATAGGAACTCCTAGCAGTATAATACTCAGAAAAAAAAGAATGATCAGCCGTCAACTAGTAAAATGAAGGACGTTTATGATGATAACAAAATAGTAGAAGTGAAAACTTTACAAACTCTTAATAAATTTGATTGGGAGAATACTAGTTTTATGGAAACGCCAACAAATTCATTATTAAATGCTTTGTTAAATGATGATAATGATGACGAATTTATTGAAAGATTAATGACAGTTGAAGATAATATTGTAAAAGACTAGGTAATAAAATATTTTTTTTAAAGTAAATTTACATTAATGTAAAATTTACTTTTAAAAAAAAGTCCCGCTGGGTTTCTTGCTGGTTCTTCCCAGGACAGAGGTGTTTTTTTTCGAACCAGTGGTAAAGTAAAAAATGACTTTCAATAAGAATTACACATGTAATCTATATTGAATAAAAAATAATTCTATTCTATTCTATTCTATACTGTCCGAGTACATCCATTTAATTATTGTATATTTACTAACATTATTTTGTATTTGATAGTGTTTTTTTAACAGGTAAGAGAAAAGCATGTCTCAAAAAAGACCAAAATCACCATCAATTCTTTCTGGGTTTACTTTCACAAAGCTATATAAAAGCAATGCAAAATAGATGTTGACAAAGTTACAAAAGAAGTTGGCACACAAACAACGTTTGGAGAGCTGATAGATGCTGATATTTATTTTAGAAGTGAAAAACAAACCCCAATATTTTTCAAACGGATATATTGCATAAGGTAGACTACCATAATCAGCGCTCATCAGATGTAAGAAATGAAAATTTCGCTCGATTGATAGCGTTCGAGTTAGAAAGAGTGCCTGAAGAGAATCGTTCGAATTTATATCCGCAAATTATTAATATCATTAGATTATTTCGTGGCGATTTAGATTTCCACGTATGTATAGATTTCGTACCCATAATGAGTGATTCTGAAGATAGTAGCCACGAACTGCCATTGAATGTTAATTACAAAAAAATGTACTTTTTTGTAACGAACGAAAATGGCAATTCATTACCAGTAATATGAGAAAATAAAAAAAGTTGATTATCTAAAAGAAATCTGGATAAATATATTTAATAATCCGAAATTATATTATTGAGCGTAGGACCAATTTTTTTTTAATTTTGCTTCCTTGTTATTCCTTAAATTAAGATAGCACTGATAATAACCCATAAAAGTAAATATATGAAAGGGCGCCAAGCAAACCCTTCCTACCCCAGCCCATGAATTTGGAGTATATACATAAAAAAATTTACTGACACACGTTTTCCAAATAGCACATCTCAAAATATTAGTTATTTAAACTGCACCCATGTAGTTAAGAAATAAAAATAGTTAAAAATCGCTCACCTTATAACGTCGATATTACTTCAAGTAATTAGAATTGGGTACTTTTTGCAGTATAAAAAACTGCACCTTGCTTGAATATAATTGAACCATCGTTAAAAATGCATAAAATGCAATGATAAGCACAAAAAGTTAATAAAACCAAAATTGTTAAGTGTCGAATGCACCCACCCTACGAATTTGGAGTATATATAAAATAAAAAATACTGACAGATTTATTTTACACCCATGTAGTTTATAAATAAAAAATAGGTAAATATTGCTCAACTTATAACATCGATATAACTTCAAATAATTAGAAATGGGTACTTTTTGTAATATGAAAAAACTGCACCCTGCTTGTCGTTAAAAATGCATAAAATGCAATATTAACTGCAAAAAGATAAAACCCAATTTGTTAATTGTCGACATCTTTGTGTATAATCAATAGGAAATAATTACCTACAATCGCGAGGCGCCCCAGGGGTAGATCGCAGTCGGGGCTAGCGCGTTCTAGGCGATTGAATGTATACTATTGGCGGTCACTAATCAGCTGGTGATCCTCAAGGTACCGCATGAGCTGGCAGTTTATAATGGATTCCATTATTTTGGAGAACAAGGAGGTGATGGCGATAGGCCTGTAGTTAGACGGGTCTGAGCGGTCGCCTTTTTAGAGATCGGACAAAAGCAGTCTTCCATGATTTCGGGACTACGCCTAGGCAGTAGGAGTACCGGAAAAGACGCGTTAGAACCGGTGCCAAATCCGGAACACACGTTCTCAGGGGGAATTCCGTTAGGCCCACTCGACTTGTGGATGTCCAGGTAGAGAGGAGTGCTTTGCGAACCGAGCGCTGTGTGAACTGCACATCCGGCATGGAGCACTCACACCGCGGGATGATCGGCGGTGGTGTATTCCTCCGTCATCGAGAATCGAGTTAGACGCAAAGAAAGAGCCTAGCAAATCGGCTTTCTCCTTTGCGGCATGAGCCAGTGAGTCGTCCACCCTGTGCAGAGATGGAAGAGATGGCTGACAGAAGTTTCCTTGGACAGCCTTGGCGAGAGACCAGAATGCACGGGTTTCCGAAGGAAGGCGAACTGGTTTCTCGCCAATTCTGCCTATGTGCTCTGACTTTGCGTTGGCTCTTTGACTCTTTTCGAAAAGCACCAACAAAATAGAAAGGTAAATTATAGCTTGTCTTGTTATTTATAATTTGGTTCGAACTTGTCAATTAATGAGGTTGTATTTAAATTTTTCTTTATATATTTAATATTTGTTTCATAGGTTATCACCAAACAACCTAAGCTGACATTCAAAAAGGTGCTCATTGATAATAAAAGAAAGACAACAGAGTTGTTTATTTACAGCAATGCATACAAGTATACGAACAGTTGATCATTTAGAGAAGTATTAACGGCCATGAAAAAGAAATAAATAAAATGCAGATGCACGAACTATGCACGTAATGTGTCTAAAAAATATTTTAGCATCTCATTTTACAGAACTTATAAAACGACATTAAAGATCAACCATACAGTTTATTAATAGATGAATCCATGATATTGCTGTACAAAAAAAATATTTGGGGTTTGTTATAATTATTACAGCACTACACATGAAAAAATAGTTTAAACTTATTTGGACTCATAAACCACGCATGTAATGCTGAAGGTATTGTTTCTGCTATAAAGCGGACGCTTAAATATTTCTGATCCAGTGAATTGAAACTTAATGGGTATTGGCAACAGATAATGCCTGTGATGGTTGGCGTAAATAATGAGTTTTTTCCGATTGAAACAAGAAATACTGCACTTAGTTTTGCATGTTGTTTATGTGCCACTCCCTAACTGGCTGTTTGTGCAGCAGCAAAGGAATTTCTTCCGCGAAATCTTGAATTTTTAACAGAGAAGAATATTATTATTTGTTCGCTCGTCTTCCAGACAAATATCTATAAAGAGCTATACAAATCCATCAACGATGGACAGAAGCCTCTTAAAAATTGTTCAAGCCTGTCAGACTAGATGGTTATCCAGAGTCTGCTGTGTCGAGAATTTACGCAATGGCTGGAGTTTAAACTCATTTTTTCGATTAAGGTTGCAATGAAAGGTGCCATGCTTGTTATATTGCACTTATGTATGCGAATGATATAAACTATGCATATGTATCATTTATTTATCCAATTTTATTGATATAACAGGTTAATAAAATGTTTGAGTCAAAATACGGACCACACCTATTGTGTGAATTAACAACTTGATTGATACGCTTGTCACCAAAGTAACGTTGCTTCAAGACATAAGATAGATATCTTTACTCAAAATATCTGTGACTATTTGGACCAAAGATGCTTACCTGGGATTCCGATTGAAAAACATATTCAAGAAATGAAAGAGAAAGGTTTTCCCGGAAGAGGAAGAAGTATTGCGAATAGGTGCATACAGTTTATAGTTTGTCTCATTGACGAAATAAAAACAGATTGCCGGAAAATATTACTTATGAAACAAATATCCCGTGTATAAGTGTTTTAGAAAAGTCTCTGCATCACAACAAAGAAAATTTTGTTGATATAATGGCTCGGTTGTAACAAGTACAGAAATTAATTGCAAAAAAATTGACGATCAATGGCAGCAAATTCATTTACTGAGATGGAATGAAACAAAAGATACAAAAATTTTTGAGCGAAGTCTTAAATTCAAAGATGCACAAGGTGTTGCTCGATTTCAAGAATTAGCAACATTTGCATTACACTTTTGTATTGCCATATCTGAATGCTGATGGAAACAATTTTAGCTGGTAATGAAGTTTTATTTTTATAAATATTGGCACGTTAAAGGGAGTCAATCATAGAATTATTACGTATAGAAGCGCAGTCTAGTACAAAACACGAGCGTTAAAGTGAAGCAAGGTCATTATGTTAGTGGGCGCGAGTCGAATGTGCCTACGCTCGTCACACGCACACAAGTGGACACAGGAGAAGGTTCTCAATTCGGTATTTTTTTAATGTTTTTACCTTTAATTTTGTTATTTCTAAACCGATTTAGATTTTTTATTTGAAAGGATATACACAAATTGATCCCATATACACGCTGAAAATAATGTTTGTTCCCGAAGTCAAATGATTTTGTTTGGTAGTACAATAGATTTATTAATATTAAAATTATTAGGATGCAAATATGGCAGATTTACAATAAAACAAAACTCGAATGCGACCTCAAACCAATAGCAATATCCATGAGTAGGTTGGATGTGCAGGCTAGTTTATGCTGTATTACTATGCGTAAGAATTTATTTAGCTCTGAATATTTATTAAAATAAGTCATTATTTGTTAAAGCAAGTGATATACATCCTCGAAATCGACATGACCCTGATCAACTTGTCCTAGATGTCATTCCTAGGCTCGTTAAATATAACAAAATTGTCTTAATACAAGTATGTGTAAAAATATTTAATAAAATACCTAAAGAATTTAAATTATTAAGGAAAGATATAACAAATATTAGTATAATTGGTTAAAATTGAATGCTTTTATGATTTAAAAGATTTTTTTAATAATTATTAAGATTATTTTTAATTTTAAATAATTATCCATATGTCATTATATACCCAAACATTTTGAAATTATAATTTGCATTGAGTCAGGAAATGGGAAAACAACCACTAAATTACAGCATGTATATACGAATTGATCTAGAATCGTTTAGAAATCAGGTACATACATAATTGATAACCTCCCTTTTGGGAGTCGGTTAAAAATAGATGTGTTTGGGTGTAAAGTGACATCTGCTTAGTAGGCGTTCTTATTAATAATCTCTTTAGTAAAAAAAGTTTTATTCTATACCTAAAACGTCGACTTGGTCAATGAACAAAGCAATAAAATAAATTAGATAATAGTTGCGTTAAATGGCGTCGACCGATCGCGATCAGCTGATCACCCGTATTAGTTTTAATTACACCCATTGTTATTATGTAAATACTTAGAGAAGTAGGTATCTACATATAAACATTTGAGTTTTACACAGAGCGTTGCGATTAAACGTTTTAAACACAAAAAATAGGAAAATAAATATTTTTAAAAGAAATGTGTGATTTTTCCCACAACTAGCAACATTTGTATTATGATAGCTTAGGTAATTTTTAGTTTTACGTACTAATAATGAATTAAATATATGAACTTACCTGAAATGTAAACCATCCATTTTTTATGTTTATCATCACTGTGTCAATATTTACATCACAAACGGTCATTTTACAATTTTGCGAGCTCTTTTCCGTAAGATGACGTTGCGCACTGACGCGTCGTTGAGTGAACTTACGCGGTTTCAGGAGTTTTATTTGCTTCACTTTCGGTGCGCGTACTAGTATTCTATACGTATAATTTATGAAATATCAACTAAATAATGGATAAGTTTATATAGATTTGAACGGGGCTTAACAATATTTTAGCGAAAATTCAACAAATTTGTTCAATGTTTTACTCAAAATAATAGCATGGCAAATAAAATAAATAAATAAACAGGAACAGCTAGCTAAGCGACGATTAGCAAAAGGAAAGAGATACGCAGCCTTAAAAGAGAATGAAGAACTATATACAATAGAGAAAGAAAGAAAAAGATATTTACGAAGGAAAGAAAGCTAAAAATGTAAGCATAAAGAGATGACCTGTGCTCAACGAGAGCAGAAAGAGATGACGAGAAAATAAAGCAAACATTTGAACAGAAAACAAGAAGAAAAACAATTCAAGCAGTTATATTATTAAAAATAGTATTGGTAGTAAAGAAGAAGCTACTGAAAGAAGAAGCTACTGGCTCAGCTGACCCTATTTCTAAATTCAGATTTAATCGAAGATGTAGTAAAAGTCAAATGGTATCAGAGGAAAGTACAGGAGGATGTAACGATATTTAAATTATAATTAAAAATCAGGCAGTTGCAATACATCATAAAAACAACAGAAACTATTTAAAGTAAAATATGATAAACTGAACCAAGAAAATAAAAGATTAAGACAGATAATTCAAGCAATATTAAATATAGCAATGAGGAAGAATTGTTAAAGAAAATACAAACTAACGAAAATTTGTAAACATAAAAATAGAAAGATTAAAGTAAAAGTTGAAAAGAAAATAATATTAGTTGTCCGTAATTTTTACAATGAAGACAGAAATCTTAAATGAGCAGGTGGAATTAAAGAATATATAACAAAAAATAAAAAAAAACAAAAGAGATATCTAACTGACACATTAAGAAATTTATATGAATTGTTTCAGATGGAAAATAGTAATATAAAAATATCTTATTCTTTTTTTGTAAATGCGACCCTTTTGGTGGTTTTTAAAAATAATAAAAATTTGTCAGTGTATTCTACATGAGAGTAATGAATTTTATTTAAAGCTTTAAGCAGAGCAAAAATATTAAAAGTTCGTAGTAATTACGAGTTGCTGCAAAGTTTATGCCACAAATATACTGTAAAATGTCTTGACAGACAATGCGACATTGCAAAAATAATAAATTAAGTTACAATCAATCCAACGTTTATATTAAAATATTGTTTATTGAATGGATGAAGACTAGTGATATTGATCATAAAAGCAATCAAATGAAGCAAAACGAATATGGAACAAACTAGAGAAGATACCTTCAGCCCTGATTGAAAAACTGGATGAATCGGTCCAAAATTCATGCCACATTGTGGCAATATATAAGACAGAAAGAGCTGAAAGAATGACTTGGATAACAATGTAGCTGTAGTGCACGTAGATTTCAGCGATTATTATTATCTGAAATTTCACGAAGAAATACACTCCTTTCATTTGATGTTAGTCGTCGCCCAAGTCTCGATACACACAGTTGTTATTTATATAAGGGATTATAAAACTTATGAAGTAAAGCCATTTTTTATACCAATTTTAAATTATATTAAAGAATTATCACCTTTACAGACACAATTCATTTCGTTAGTGATAGTCTAAGTAGCCAATATAGAAATAGATTCATGTTTACGTACTGACTCAACTGTCGCGTTTAGTATCGTGAAATTATTTGGAAGCAGGTCATGGAAAGGTGCACCTGATGGCCTTGGAGCTGTATTGAAGAGAAGCTGATAGAATAGTAAAACAAAGAGAGGATATTGGCACATTTCAGAAATTTGGAAGTTGTTTAGACCAACGTACCACATATCACTATTGAAATTAAGCAGTGATGATATAGTAACTAAAGAAAAATCATTTCAACAACGGAAATCCCACTATTTAAAGGGACAATGAAAACTCACCAAGTCTTGTCAGTTGTGATCATAATCAAATGGCCTTTAGAAATAGAAGTTGCTTTACCTGTCTAAGTACCCGATATTCTTGCATCCATGATAAGCATTAAGGTTATTTGAAATACTCATTTACAGATGTAAGTAACAAAGAAAATCAGAGCGATATGATAAATAGAAGAAACTTAAACAGAACCTAAGTAAAAATATATTGTAATAGGAACTCCTAGCAGTATAATACTCAGAAAAAAAAGAATGATCAGCCGTCAACTAGTAAAATGAAGGACGTTTATGATGATAACAAAATAGTAGAAGTGAAAACTTTACAAACTCTTAATAAATTTGATTGGGAGAATACTAGTTTTATGGAAACGCCAACAAATTCATTATTAAATGCTTTGTTAAATGATGATAATGATGACGAATTTATTGAAAGATTAATGACA
The DNA here is from genome assembly GCA_029286625.1 of Parnassius orleans. Taxonomy (NCBI): domain Eukaryota; kingdom Metazoa; phylum Arthropoda; class Insecta; order Lepidoptera; family Papilionidae; genus Parnassius; species Parnassius orleans. Next base: position 35,946 of record JAGSMP010000907.1, on the reverse strand, counting down.
GTTGAAGATAATATTGTAAAAGACTAGGTATTAAAATATTTTTTAAAGTAAATTTACATTAATGTAAAATTTACTTTTAAAAAAAGTCCCGCTGGTTTCTTGCTGGTTCTTCCCAGGACAGAGGTGTTTTTTCGAACAGTGGTAAAGTAAAATGACTTTCAATAAGAATTACACATGTAATCTATATTGAATAAAAATAATTCTATTCTATTCTATTCTATACTGTCCGAGTACATCCATTTAATTATTGTATATTTACTAACATTATTTTGTATTTGATAGTGTTTTTAACAGGTAAGAGAAAAGCATGTCTCAAAAAGACCAAAATCACCATCAATTCTTTCTGGGTTTACTTTCACAAAGCTATAAAAGCAATGCAAAAATAGATGTTGAGGACAGTTACAAAAGAAGTTGGCACACAAACAACGTTTGGAGAGCTGATAGATGCTGATATTTATTTTAGAAGTGAAAAACAAACCCCAATATTTTTCAAACGGATATATTGCATAAGGTAGACTATAATCAGCGCTCATCAGATGTAAGAAATGAAAATTTCGCTGATTGATAGCGTTCGAGTTAGAAAGAGTGCCTGAAGAGAATCGTTCGAATTTATATCCGCAAATTATTAATATCATTAGATTATTTCGGCGATTTAGATTTACGTATGTATAGATTTGTACCCATAATGAGTGATTCTGAAGATAGTAACGGCCACGAATTATTGAATGTTCATTACAAAATGCACTTTTTGTAACGAACGAAATGGCAATTCATTACCAGTAATATGAGAAAATAAAAAAAGTTGATTATCTAAAAGTAATCTGGATAAATATATTTAATAATCCGAAATTATATTATTGAGCGTAGAACCATTTTTTTTTTAATTTTGCTTCCTTGTTATTCCTTAAATTAAGATAGCACTGATAATAACCCATAAAGTGTAAATATGAAAGCGCCAACAAACCCTTCCTACCCCAGCCCATGAATTTGGAGTATATACATAAAAAAATTTACTGACACACGTTTTCCAAATAGCACATCTCAAAATATTAGTTATTTAAACTGCACCCATGTAGTTAAGAAATAAAAATAGTTAAAAATCGCTCACCTTATAACGTCGATATTACTTCAAGTAATTAGAATTGGGTACTTTTTGCAGTATAAAAAACTGCACCTTGCTTGAATATAATTGAACCATCGTTAAAAATGCATAAAATGCAATGATAAGCACAAAAAGTTAATAAAACCAAAATTGTTAAGTGTCGAATGCACCACCCTACGAATTTGGAGTATATATAAAATAAAAATACTGACAGATTTATTTTACACCCATGTAGTTTATAAATAAAAAATAGGTAAATATTGCTCAACTTATAACATCGATATAACTTCAAATAATTAGAAATGGGTACTTTTTGTAATATGAAAAAACTGCACCCTGCTTGTCGTTAAAAATGCATAAAATGCAATATTAACTGCAAAAAGATAAACCCAATTTGTTAATTGTCGACATCTTTGTGTATAATCAATAGGAAATAATTACCTACAATCGCGAGGCGCCCCAGGGTAGATCGCAGTCGGGGCTAGCGCGTTCTAGGCGATTGAATGTATACTACTGGCGGTCACTAATCAGCTGGTGATCCAAGGTACCACATGAGCTGGCAGTTTATAATGGATTCCATTATTTTGGAGAACAAGGAGGCGATAGGCCTGTAGTTAGACGGGTCTGAGCGGTCGCCTTTAGAGATCGGGGACAAAAGCAGTCTTCCATGATTTCGGGACTACGCCCAGGCAGTAGGAGTACCGGAAAAGACGCGTTAGAACCGGTGTCCAGAAACACGTGCTCAGCGCAATTGGGGATTCCGTCAGGCCCACTGACTTGTGGATGTCCAGGTAGAGAGGAGTGCTTTGCGAACCGAGCGCTGTGTGAACTGCAGATCCGGCATGGAGCACTCACACCGCGATGATCGGCGGTGGTATTCTCCGTCATCGAGAATCGAGTTAGACGCAAAGAAAGAGCCTAGCAAATCGGCTTTCTCCTTGCGGCATGGGCCAGTGAGTCGTCCACCCTGTGCAGAGATGGAAGAGATGGCTGACAGAAGTTTCTTGGACAGCCTTGGCGAGAGACCAGAATGCACGGGTTTCCGAAGGAAGGCGAACTTCTCGCCAATTCTGCCTATGTGCTCTGACTTTGCGTTGGCTCTTTGACTCTTTTGAAGGACCTGGAAGGAAAGTATTTTAGCCAATTACTCTGGATAATGTCTCTCATATTCATTTTGGGGAAAGAATGGTAAGGAAACCAAATTGAATGATAATGATGACGTTCTTCTGACCATGTTATAATGTTGCTGAGGCTGCTCTGTGTTACATTGAGATATTGTTACTGTTGATTTGCATACTTTGGTGTTATTATGTAATTATGTCCTTCACGTTACACTAGTGTGTGATTGCGATTGCGCTATACTGAATCTATAGTGCATTACGCTGTTTTATTGTTGATAATGATTAATTGCGTAAGCAAGAGAGCAAGTTGAACATCCGCTCTCACACTTTTAATATTTTTAACAATTAACCTTATCCTGATATATTTGTGAGATCAGAAGTGGGATCTCCTGTTGTATTTCCGATATCAGAAGTGGGATCTTGTGATGAAGTTCCGACATAATATATTACGGCTGAAAGCGTGAATTCGATTACACTGAGGTTTAGCCGGCTACAGTTAGGTTCAGCCGATTGCGGTTGATAAACTTAGGTGTATTAGACTTATTCATGACTAAAATTAGCTGTGGCAGATTGCTTTTGAGTAAAACTAGATATTTTTGTGATTTGCATAAACACTTGTACTAGTTTCACAATATTTATTTTAAATTATTGATATACTAACTATCAAAACCAACCAGTTTCGCCTCACGGCATTATCAGGGAAAAACCAATAGTGATTGTAAAGTTCAAATAATAATTAAATTAACCGTGTAGTGGCGGTGTAAGAATATCTACTGCCCCATATCGTCCCGTGGGTGTCCTAAGAGGCGACGGAGAAAAAACCAGGCAGCAGCGTCTTCTTAATAACAACTAAAAATAAAAACCACACTACTACACTACAACTATGGCAAATACCCTATGAGGCAACCCATGGGGAAACCTATGTTCAGCAGGGGTTTATAGGCTATAACGGTAACGATAAACATCGAATTTAAAAAAAGAAAACATAAGCTATCATTTAATTTTTCAAAACATGAAGATCTGCTATGTTTCCACTAACCTCCCATTTCGTTCATATTTTAAAGTTCAATTTTGTTTTTTGGTTTTGAATTAGCTTCTTATAAATACAGTTTCAATTAGCACATAAAGGCAGGCACATTAGGACGGAAAGGTTTTTCTACTCGTTCTATAATTGCATAAGAAATTCATAAAAATAGATATTTTATACACTTATATTTATAAAACACGTTTATACAATATTTACATATTTTACCAGGTCTCTCACGAAAAGAATTTTCTCCAATGTGTATTTTCATATGTTTTAAATCACCTTTGTAATACATCTATATTCACAGATATTACACGAAAAAGGTTTTTCTCCGGTATGTATTTTCATATGGTATATCAAATTGTTTTTATTTGTACATTTATAATCACAATTATTACAACAGTACACTTGTTTAGCGACGTGCACTTTAAAATGTGCCAAAATGCGACGTTTATGAGATGTTTTAAATTCGCAAATATCACAATTAAATATTTCCGTTAGTTATGCTACAGGAGTTTGTTCAACTTGTGTCCGAACTGCAGTGATGTCCGAGTTCTTTGCGTCTTATGACTGTGTGAAATGAGTTTATGAGAATGTCTCTTGTTGATGCCCCTAATGATTTTTCGTATGTATATTTATACTCTTTTGTTTCAAAACTTTCTTTTTCATAATCTTTGCAGGATGGTTCCCTTTTTTAATAACTGGTTGACTATCTTTTTCCAGGTTTTCTTTACGAGCATCGTTTAGAAAACAATTAGTAGAATTTGATTTATTTGTTTGTATGCGGTGTTGTTCTGAAATATGTACATACACACAAATTAAACATTTTATTTTTTCATTTAAAACATTGTATCTTTATTGTAAGACACCTTAGACGGTTTACAATGGGCGGAGATTATGCCTTATGGCATTCTCTATTAATCAACCCAGAGAGAAATAGAGAAATATTCATTTTTGGGTGGAAAGAATGCTAAAGAAACTGAATTCGAATGATAATAATGACGATTTCTTATATTTACGCGAACACTACACATTGAATAAAACTATTTTTACGGATTTTATTGCGTTTAATTTACTAATTTAGCCGCCTAAACCTCAGTGTAACCGAATTTCCGCTTTTAGCCGTAATATATATGTCGAAACTTAATCACAAGATCCCACTTCTGGTGTCGGAAAACAACAGAGATTCCACTTGATCTCACAAATACATCAGGATGAGGTTAATTGTTAAAAATATTAAAAGTGTGAGAGCGGATGTTAAATTTGCTCTCTTGCTAACGCAATTAATCAATATCAGCAATAAAACAGCGTAATGCACTATAGATTCAGTATAGCGCAATCGCAATCACACTGGTGTAACGTGAAGGACATATGCAAATCAACAGTAACAACATTTCAATGTAACAGAGCAGCCTCAGCAACACCATATTCCTCGCCTGCACTAGAAGAATCACCACAACATACAGAACCACGATACTATCTTAGCACTACGTAGAATGACTTAGACGGACTCTCACGCACAGCGCCTGCAGTGAACTTTATAATTTTAATTTGAAATTTTATACTACGCAAACGAGTGGGGATCTCGATATACCCTCAATTCTACATCGCCACTATCGATATGATGCTCCGCTAGAATAACGCAACCTCTTGCTTACTCTCGATCCAACCGATATTTTATAGACGCGTCGATATATGTAGGCAGATTGTATGATTCGTCACCGTACAAACCATAGACATAGGATAGTAATGGACCATAGTTTGAGGTAATAGACTAGTGCAAGTGAGAGAAGATAATTCTTAAGGCAATATAACTAAATAGAAAAGGATAGCAAATGTCATGACTTTGTAACCGATTTTGAATGACAGGCCGGCACGCAAGAAATAAGCTCCCAATATTATGTAATTTTTAGAGTATTATACTGTGGCTGGTGGAAAAGGGAGATTCCGCAGGGCAAGGTGTTTTGCCGGAGCGTCCAACGCTCCGAGTGGTAGTTCGAGCTATTCTATATACTGTTTTTGCTTCGGAACTTTGATAGCGCTTAGGCTTCGATGTTTTCGCTTGTGGCGCGACGACAGCGCCGCCACATCACACCCCTGCTCAGACCGGAGGTCGATAGCAGTCTAGATGTCGACGAATGCAAGTGCCAGGGAATTGCCTTGTAGTCTGCGGTGAGTCGAGAAGAAGGCAAGTAATCTGCGAGAGTGCCGTGCAGAGGCGAGCAGTAAGGCTCAGAGCCGTGGAACACCAGCAGAGAGTAGCTTTGAAGGAACAGAAAGTTATTTCAGTGCTGCGATGAACCTTTGTAAAGATGGTTTTAGGCATGAAGACTGAATATTTGTCAAGTTGAATGAATGGGGGTACGGAGAACGAGATGACGAGTGATTCGAAATGTTCTGGAAAAGATCGTCATTTTAATTCGGAACCTGAGTTAGGTCGATGTATTTTCGCGGCGACGACAGCGCCGCCACAATACTATTATTTTTATTCATTAATTGTTTTTCAAAATAGTTACTTGTTCTGTGAGTGGCTGCGGCATCAATAAAAGAAATAATCCTGATAATTGCTCATTTTACAAGTAAATACTCAAGATGTCATCAGTCACAAGAAGCGTTTATTTTTGTTTAAAATTTATGTTATATACTGTTTGAAATATAGGTCGTGTATTCTTCATTTTCAATTATTTTGTTAATTTTGATATTTTGCAAAAAAAAGTCACGTTGTTGATAATTTGCATGAATTTGGTAAATACATTTTTATACATAATCGTAGTGATTATATTCTCTTTGTACATAATATTTTACATGTACGCTAGGGATTGACTCAACTATATCAAAATTAATGTCGATATTTTTCTTGAATGGTTATAATGAATCGATAGACTTGCCTACACAACAAGAAGAGGAATGAAAATAAATGCTCGGTTTGCGTTCTAAAAATGTAATTTTATTTTCCCGTTCGTCAAACAGATTCCCTCTGGATTCTATGATTAGAAAAAAATGGTTAAGGTTAATTGGGCGGGTTGGTTTCCACCAAAGAACTCAACAATTTGCAGCGAACGTTTTCAAAAGTTTAAAAGAAAAGGAGAATAAAAACAATTTTGTCAAAAGGAGCTATTTCTACATTATTTGTAACAGTAAGTATAATATTGTTATAATAAGACTTCAAAAATTTAACTTCCAAAACTTTAGATAAAAATAGAGATAGATTTTTGTCATCCCCTAATTAGTTTAGCTGCTCCTTCTGTTGCAAGTGTGAGGCGACGACTATTCTTTCCTCCTGTGTGTTTTGTAATGCTATGGCATACATCATATCTCTGGAACAAAAATCTGTTAATGGTTGTGCACAGATATCTTTAGTAGTATAAATACACGCTCTAGGCTTGGGCTCAGAGTTGTAGAATAACCTTTTAGGTTGTTTAGGCCCTTGATTTTAAATATTCGTTTTTATTTTATATACCAACATATTACAAAAACAAACCATTAGGTAACATGATTAAGTTACCTAACCATAAGTAAGTCACCTAAAAAGGCCTTCCCAGATATCCTCATAGATGACATTTTCATAGTTGCAACGCCTGCGTGAAAATACGCGTTGTACTGGTTGGCCACCGCAGTTTTTTATTAATTTAAGTTTTCATCAGGAAAGTGCTGCTGCCCTATCCCCATCTTGTATTATTGCTTACGACGCGGGGTAGTATCATCCCATGTATAGACAAATTCTCTTGTACGCCACAACTTGCCGCACACAAGCCACTAACTTAGTAAGACATTCAGGAAATCGGAGAGTTGGTTCAGAACCGTGTTTTGTACTACAAAACCTATGGAAACCTTTTCTTTCGGAGGTCTGTGTTCAGCATGAACTTGCGTCGTAAGAAAAAGGGCACAACCATTTTTAAAAATTGAGTTATGTACATATTTAGAATCAAAAAAAGGCACATCTGCTCAATTTTGTAGAATTTTATCTTCAAGGAATTCGAGATACAGTAGGCTCAAAAGGCACAAATGAGACTAATATTCATATTTTATAAAATGAAAAGGCACATTTATTTACCATTATATTGAAAAGGCACAAATACGTAGATGTGACTATTACTTCATACAGATTTTTACTAAAACTACTTTGGAAAGGCACACCTACAACATAATATAAAGAAAAGGCTCAAATGCCAGATGTGTCTTGTCTACTTAATTAATGATCCATGTATGTCTCAATTAATTTACGTATAAAAGGCACAAATAACCAGTGTGCTTTTTCTTTAAATTATTTACGATTCCCTAAAAAGAAGGAGGGCAGGGTTTGATTGAAACGCGCCAGTTGTGCCTGCGACGTCGAAGACTCCACGCTTGTCAGCAACTGCCCGCGCTAGGTAAGTTTATTTACGTTTTATCCATGTTTATGTTGTTTCTGATTCAAGTAGTGTAAGTACATAACTTTGTAGGTTAGGTCGTACACCTAGGCTCAACAGTTACCTGTCGGTTTCTAGACAGATGTCAAACAAAGCCACGGTAATATTATTATTATCTAACTATGTCTACACCCGGAGGTCGAGGTGCGTAGGCATAGCCCGCGCTTCGTCCGTTTGTATGAAGTTGGAATTGTATTAGATAATTTTACCGTGCCTTAGCTTAACACCTATGTGACATGTCATAATATTTAATGAATTAAGTAGGAATATGATAAACATATATTATCATTCATTTCACTTGTTTTTCCCTTATTTCAGATAATTTTAAAATGCAGTCACGTGGTAAAAGATTAGTAGCGCCGCTTTACAAAAATCTAAAGCTTAGATCTGATATTGAGGAACAGATTCCGTCCACTAGTGGTCTACAAAACTGGTCGCCACAATTCTAGTATCAGAATCAGATTTTGATTCAGACGATTCAGTAGCCGATAAAGATTATGAGCCACCAAAACCACAAAACGTACATTATTGCGGCTCAATGCTCAAAACAATCAGTGATTAAAACTTAAATATGAGGGTCATAATGAAAACTATGAACGACGTGAAGCCAATATTTTATTGGATGATTCTAGCTCGAATCAGACGTCATTCCATGTTCTCAACCGTGTTTAAAAACGATTCCAGAATCTTTAGATGAATCTACAAAGATGAACTTACAAAAAGGGACAGTAAGAAAGCGCAAAAGATATGATGTTAGTCTTAAAGAACGAAAGAAAATTAAAAGAGAAGAAAAATATATACCAAATATTTGTGAAACCTGATGCCAAGAAAACATTGTAAAAAAATGTTCAACGAAATTTTAGAGGATTACGCAAAATTATTAATCGTAATTTCTGGAAAATGTCTTGGTCGGAACAAAACACTTTTTTAGCTAATACTATCCAGCAAAAGCCTGCAAGACCAAAGAAAAAGTCATGATGATGAGCATGGAACACTATGATCGAACTAAGACTGTTTTGTATTTTTATGTGATGAAAACGGTGAGAAAGTTACGGTATGTAAAATGTTTTTCTCACAACTTTGGGTTACAAGAAAAGTTTTGGAAACCCTACTGTTAACGACAGTTCAGCTGATCTCACAGAAATTTATGAAGACTGAAATAAAAGACTATTTTTAAATTAATATTTTAAGCAAAACTGATTATTTAATTTTTATACTTTTTATAGTTATTACCAATATATTGCATTGTGATAATTCAACCAAGTGCCATGTTATGTTTGTTATAGTTACATTTAATTTTTATAATAATAATAATAGTATTTTTAAAAATATTAAACTACGAGTGCCTTTAATAATTACGGGTAAGCTATTTTGTAATGAATAATAATAGAATTTCTATAGAGTATAAGCTACCTATTAGAGCTTATTCTAATTATTTATTGTTTTTTATTATATAAAAGTTCAAAACCAAAATTTATGCTCCTAATTACTACCTCTATTAAGAATTAAGAATATTTTGATTTATTTTCATATTGTGATTTAGAGTAACTATTTTTATAGAGATTTGTTAGGGTCCAACCTATTAGTAAAAAAGAATAAAAGTAATTAATTTTACTTTTAGGTATCTAGCTAAACAAAAGTGTAATTGAGTTTAAGTATTAGCACTTTTGTTTCTAATTTATGTTCTATTTGTTAACCAAAATTGTATGTAGATGCTTATCCCTAATAATTTATAAATAACTATTGAATATTAAGAACGTTTTTTTTGTTTAAATGTTGTGTCCTAGAAGAAGATTTGTTAAGTTTTGTTTCAGTTATTTGGATAAGCTAACCAGAAATGGCATGATAATATTATAAATATGTTTTATAGTTTATTAAACTTTCTTCACATGATTTTTTTTTTTTAGAAAACATTAAGTCAATTTACACTAAAAAGGCGCAATTAGACAAATGTGACCTTTTAGACTCAATGACCAATTTGCTTGAAATAAAAAAGAAAGGTCACATTTGGTTAACTATGCCTTTTCTTTGTAGTAAGTGGTATTTTAAAATATTTTTTTTTGTTGGAAGGATTTTTTGAATTTATTTAATAATTAATTATATATAAAATTAAAAGTAAAAAATATAATAGTACTAACTTCACATATCATCTTTTTTTTTCTTTTGCGATAGGTTTCACACTATAGCAGAATATGGTAAAAAACTTTAATCCCAATTATCTCAGTTTGACCAAAATGATAGATGCCTTCTCTCGTACGACGGCAGACTTGTGATGGACTGGTATGTTAAAACATAATTGAATTTTTTTTTGTAAAAACAACATAAAACTCGACACGAGGAAATTTTTGATTATTAATTAATATTTTTATTCTTAATTAATATTTAAGTACATACTTAACATATTGCTACTTATTAGCGATATCACACTTTGTGCTGGTAGCGTCTTCACTTAGTGCCGTCGAAATCCAAAGAGTTTATTGAATGTCCAGTAAAATCGTCGATGGGCCGTTGAATACGGAATGATGATTCTGTTTTTACGCCGTTTCCGCCCGTAGTTTTTAGTAACAGAATGTATTTTCAAGAGAAATGAATTAATCATCTGAATTATAAAAGAATATTTTTTTTTGGTAACAAATAGGTTTTTTGTATGAATTTAAGTGCTGTGAATATAAATAAACCCATAACTGAAATGGAACAATATCTGGTAACCCAGGGAAAGTACCTCCCGCCTATTTGAGTTTTTGGCGGGAACTTGATCGGCGGCGGTTTGCTGCTCCTGTATTATTGTTTGAATAATGGTTTGAAGTAGATTTTGATATGTAAAAATGGTGCGATTTTGTGTAAATGTCTGCGCATGTGAACTATTAGTGGAAACGGTGATGCAAGTGCTCTGATGGTGATGTGATTCTCAAGATAAGGTGTCTATCTGCTTAGGCGCCTTGAGATACCATCGCCAACTGTCAGCTGTCTGCTGACTCAAGTTGCCGTCAAAATCTCCAAGGCCTGCACAATGACGCATCAACATATTGTGAAGCAGTGTACTATGAAGAAAATTATAATAAACCGAATAAAATATCCTAAGACTTGGCCAAGGTCTAGATACCAGGCCATAAACTCCAAAAAATCCGCCTATTTCTATCTCAAAAGCATACGCGAATGCTTTATCTAGTCAATCCTCTATCTACGATCTCGAGATATAAATCATTTCATATCAATCTATTTATCTATGATATAAATCATAGATAAATAAATATGCGCTATAATTTATATAATTTCGTTTGAAAACTCCGCTTTATTGATAAAAAAGGAATTCAAATAAATTAAAGCTATAGGAAACCGAAATGGCCTTTAGTGAAGTTTGTAGAATTTGTTTAAGCGTAAATGTACGCATGCTTGTACTAAAGAAGTCTGGTCTACAAAATTTGTAGTACAAAACACGGTTCTGAGCCAACTCCTCCGATTTCCTGCATGTCTTACTAAGTTAGTGGCTTGTGTGCGGCAAGTTGTGGCGTACAAGAGAATTTGTCTATACATGGGATGATACTACCCCGCGTCAAGCAATATACAAGATGGGGATAGCAGCAGCACTTTCCTGATGAAAACTTAAATTAATAAAAACTGCGGTACAACCAGTATAACGCGTATTTTCACGCCGGCGTAGCAACTATGGAAAATCCCATGAGGATATAGGAAGGCCTTTTAGGTGACTTATTTATGGTTAGGTAACTTAATCATGTTACCGTAGGGTGATTAGGGATGGTGAATAGGACAAACTCTTTTTTTTTTTCACTCACTTACTCCAGCATACAGCCAGATTATCAAATGACGTTGATGTTTTTTAATTGAGGATTATTTTTTTTATTCTGGCAACATCTAGTATCTAAAATGTCAATAAGATAGAAAAACGTTAGTTAAAGTGAACACTATTGAAGCACCAAAATTTTGTTCCGTAAACATTTAAATTTTAAGATAATAAATACCAATTTCGAGTGATGCTGATGGATTAATTTTATCGTGTTATTGTTCAAGGACCCAAAAACTATAAAGGTAAGTTAAACACTACATATTTTTGATTTAAATGGTAATTTTTAAAGGACCTGCAATTATTGATAATTTTGGTGACTAGGGACGTGAGGGGAGAATAGAGACAATTAAAGGGTGATTCGGGACGGAAAAATTTGGAACGGATTAGAGGTGATTCAGGACGAGTGAGGGTGAATAGGGTCTACTTAATAGGGTTGGCAAAAATTACTTTGGTCTCTTATTCGGTTATTTAAGAAAAAATATTTATATGCTATATAATAAAAATCATAGGAGGAGTATTTTATTGCAAATATTAAATCCTTAAACGGTGTTAATAATAAAACGTCAATCTTTCTTAAATTAATGCTAAAATTAAGTAAGTTAATTAATTATGTAGAAGTAGGGGCAATGTTTATTTTATTTAGAGAGTAAATAACATGCTCAATAGGTCATGATCTTATAAAATAACGAATTTTAAGATTTTTGTGTACATCATATTTATACAAATAATTTATTGTTTACAGAACACTATCATGCCTCGCATTTATAATCTAAGCCAGGTGAGAAGTACAAAAAGTATGATGAGCAAATAATTAAAAAGCTCTCGAAGAATTGAATTCTAATCACGTGTCTATAAAATCTGTGGCCGACAAGTATGGTATATCAAAATCAACTCTTCATCGCCATACAAATAAAATATAAAACGCCCTGGTGGCCAAACAGCGCTAACACCAGATATAGAAGATCTATTAGTAGAAAACTAAATATGTGTGCAGAGTGGATTAAGTTACGAGAAAGTTTTGTTTTGTTGATATTGATATTTTATTATGTGTTTTATTACAACAAAACATAATTTTGAAAAAAAATCTGCTACTTTGTTTGCTGACTGTATTACTGATCTCATTAAATAAATACTTTCTATAGTATATATTGTTTTATTTTGCATTATTAAGGAAATTGAAAACCTCATTTTATCATGTTAAAAATCTGTGGCAGCCCTAGCTGAATTCCTGATTCACCCTCTTTCGTTCCTTTTTCACCCCAACCACGGGTGAGACGGGATCGGGCATATTTTTCTGTTTTTCTCGTAAAACCTACATTTTATGCAGGAAAGTTCTAAATAATAAAAGTTTCAGCCACCGGAAGGAATATTTAAGTAGTATTCAGTACCAAACAAAATGATAACATAAAAATCTGCCCTAAACCTTGAAATCGTCCCTATTCACCCTGTTTTACGGTACCTAATGGTTTGTTTTGTAATATGTTGGTATATAAAATAAAACGAATGTTTAAAATCAAGGGCCTAAACAACCTAAAAGGTTATTCTACAATTCTGAGCACAAGCTAGAGCGTGTATTTATACTACTAAAGATATCTGTGCACAACCATTAACAGATTTTTGTTCCAGAGATATGATGTATGCCATAGCATTACAAAACACACAGGAGGAAAGAATAGTCGTCGCCTCACACTTGCAACAGGAGCAGCAACTAATTAGGGATGGCAAAATCTATCTCTATTTTTATCTAAAGTTTTGGAAGTTAAATTTTTGAAGTCTTATTATAACAATATTATACTTACTGGTACAAATAATGTAGAAATAGCTTTTTAACAAAATTGTTTTATTCTACTTTTTCTTTTAAACTTTTCAAGAAAACGTTTGCTGCAAATTGTTGAGTTCTTTGGTGAAACCAACCCACCCAATTAACCTTAACCAATCTTAAGGAACTGTTTGACGAACAGGAAAATAAAATTATTTTTAGAACGCAAACCGAGCATTTATTTTCATTCCTCTTCTTGTTGTGTAGGCAAGTCTATCGATTCTATAAACATTCAAGATAAATATCGACATTAATTTTGATATAGTTGAGTCAATCTCAGCGTACATGTAAAATATTATGTATAAAATGTATTTACCAAATTCATGTAAATTATCAACAACGTGATTTTTTTGCAAAATATCAAAATGAACAAAATAATTGAAATGACGAATACACGACCTATATTTCAAACAGTATATAACATAAATTTTAACCAAAAATAAACGCGTCTTATTATTGATGACATCTTGAGAATTTACCTGTAAAATGAGCAATTATCAGAATTATTTATTTTATTGATACCGCAGCCACCACAAACAAGTAACCATTTTGAAAAACAATTACTGAATAAAAATAATAGTATAATACTCTAAAAAATTAAATAATATTTAGGAGCTTATTTCTTGCGTGCCGACTTGTCATTCAAAATCGGTTACAAAGTCATGACATTTGCTATCCTTTTCTATTTAGTTATATTGCCTTATGGAATTATCTTCTCACTTTCACACTATGTCCGTCTATTATCACAAACTATGGTCCATTACTATCTTATGTCTATGGTTTGTAGTGACGAATCATACAATCTGCTTACATATATCGACGTCTATAAAATATCGGTTGGATCGAGAGGCAAGAGGTTGCATTATTTCGGAGCATATCATCGATAGTGGCAAGGTAGAATTGAGGGTATATCGAGAAACCCCTCTCGTTTGCGTAGTATAAAATTTTAAAAGATTAAAATTATAAAGTTCACTGCAGGCGCTGTGCGTGGGAGAATCCAAGTCATTCTACGTAGTAGTAGTGCTAAGATAGTATCGTGGTTCTGTCTGTTGTGTAACGATGGGCGATTATTACTAAAACTAATCGAATTAGTCGATTGTTCAGTTTAGTCGATAAAATTCGATAACAATCCATATTAGTCGATTGTTATCGACGGCGTGCGGCGGGCGACAATAACTGACACGGTAACTTTAACTACTAATTTGTAACGCAGCGCACCCATTATGCGTACTACTAAATAAGTAGTTACAAAGATGTTGTGCGGTGCGCCTGCGCTTGCGCTAAGTCTGTGCGCCACTACTTACGTTACGACTGCAGTTATAGTTATATAATTTCATAAGAAATTCATAAAAAATTGATTTTTATATGGTACACTTTTATATTTACATTTACATAATATGCACACATTTTACCAGATCTTTCACGAAAAAGGTTTTTCTCTAGTGTGTATCTTCATATGCCTTTTCAAACTACTTTTTATTATACACCTAAATTCACAGATACGACACGAATAAGGTTTTTCACCGTTGTGTATTTGTAAATGAGTTTGCAATTGACTTTTTGTTATGGATCTAAATTTACAGATATTACACAAAAAAGTTCTTTCTCCGGTATGTATTTTCATATGTAATTGCAAATCACATTTTCTAATACTTTTATATTCACAGATATTACACGAAAAGGTTTCTCCGGTATGTAATTTCATATGTGTTTGCAATCACTTTTTGAATACATTTATATTCCCAAACATTACACGAAAAAGGTTTTTCCGGTATGTATTTTCATGATTGCAAATCACTTTTTTAATACTTTTATATTCACAGATATTACACATAAAAGGTTTTGTTTGAAATTTAGAATCGTTTGGCAGGAGGGGGGACGGTGGGCGACCAGCCTCAGCCGCTACGAGTCGCACAGGTGCCTGCGATTTGCTGCGGGCGGGGGCTGTTTCCTCCGCGCCTACGGCTTTACAAAACACTCTAGAGTAGGGCAGACAAGACTACGTGAGTCGGGACGCGCTGATTCAATTTTAGTACAGATTCGATCAGATCAGACATCTTATCTATAAAGTCAGGTTGCCTTCGCTCCCGCCACAACCTTCTAACGTATTACAACTGAAAGTATTTCTGTATGTTCAAGTATTTCTGCAGTTTTAAACAATTCAGAAATAAAACACAAAATGCATAAAAATTAGTATGTCATGCGATTTGACACTTGACAGAGAGTATAAACAGTAGAATAATGTGACACTAGTCTTACGTCCTTGTCGCACTTACACATAATTCTGTATGCTATCCAGCTTTCAGTAATACTGCATACGTTTTTTTCCACGTTTTATGCAATAGTTTTTATTTATTTTTTCGATAACGGTGCATTACCTTTTAATGTGAGTAGTATTATTATGATTCCTGTTCCGGTAATCGCAAAGTAAATATGGACGTCAAAGTCCTCCGCAAAATAATAACTGTTTTTAGTTTTTAGTGTATAGAGTGTGAAATAGAAGTGTCACAGCATGAAATCCACCAAAATAGTCAATAATAAACGATATAAATAGGTGAACAAAACATAAAACAACAATCTGGGAATAAAAAGTGCAATAAAAGCTAGTGAACAACATAACCTAAAAATTAAAGAGTGAACGACACAAGAGTGGTACCAACATAACCAACAAATCTGTCAAATAGTAATAACTGTCATTTTGACACTGACATAGCGAGTGCTGTCAGCAACAAGAATATAAACCACCATCCTGCCAGTGTTGTCAGTAAATAATCCAAAAAATGGACAAAAGTATGGAATTATTGTTGTAACAAACCATAACTCATAACAGAGTCAGTGACATATCATTTTATGGAGGCATTGAACGAAAACATTAGATTAAAAGACAAAATATCGACATTGGAGCAGAAAGTTATGGTCATGGAAAGAGAGAAAAGAAAATACAACTTAGTCTTCTTTGGCATTGAGGTGAATGGAAAATCAGAAGCGGAACTTGTAGACTACCCCAAGGACACAATCATAGAAACAGGCACACATCTAAATAGCCAGGAAATCAGCAATATATATATATATATATATATATATATATATATATATATATAGAATTGGCAAGAATAAAAATGTTAAAAACCGCCCTGTCGTCATCTCCGTCACAACGCTGTGGAAAAAACACATTTTGAAAAACAAGTCAAAGCTGCCGCCAGGTGTCTATATAAAAGAAGATTATTCTAAAGAAGTGTTAGAAAAGCGCAAGCAATTACAAGCCCAAGTGGAAGAGGAAAGAAAGAAAGGAAACATAGCTTTTCTAAAACATGACAAAATAATAGTAAAGAAATCATCAGGAATAAATAGAGAAAAAAGAAAAAGAGAAGGCCATGACTCACCTAACTCGGCATCCCAAAAAAAAATCGACTTAAAAGGCAATCCAGCTTCTACATCAGTCAAGGGAAAAGAAATCCTAAAACCCAACATACTTAATTACGTTGAACGAGGAAGATCTGCTTCAATGTCAGAGATTCCAAAAAACCTGTAATGACCAACGGTACTCGAAATTAACTTAGAACAATAAATACCAAAAGTACACATACAACAACTGAAAAATGCACCTCAAGCCGGTTGGTCACCGTGGGGAAAGAAGGCCACTACCCTTCAGCAAATGAAACAACTAAAGAAAAAGAGAAACCTAACAATACACACATAGCCACCCTAAACACACTTTCATTGAGGACTGCAGAAAAAGTTCTCGAATTAGAGATAGCTTTGGGTAATACTAAATGGGATATTCTTGGTATGAGTGAAGTAAGACGAATAGGAAACTGCATCGAAGAGTATGACATTCTGTACTATATCGGTGAAACCAAGGGTCAGTATGGAGTGGGATTTATGGTGAAAAAACATCTAAAGAAACAAATCATAGAGTTCAAAGGCATATCCAAAAGAATACCTTTACTAAATATACAGTTACAAGGCTATAAAAACAAGTGGACTATAGTACAGATATACGCGCCTACAGAAGCAGCGGACGAAACAATAAAAGATGATTTCAACAACAACTTAGAAACTATAAAACCACATCTTATGGGAAAATAGGTCTATAAAAACAGTTATATTATATAGGAAAAAGAAGCAAGAACGGCAAGAGAGTTGTAATTTGAGAAGAATCTTAACCATACTAAAGGAAGCCAAGAAAAGAAAAACCAAGAAGTGGACTTGGATATTGCCGGATGGAACTTATCGAAATGAAATTGACTTTATAACTAGTAATCAACCCAAGTTTTTCCAAGATGTTAGCGTAATAAATAATTTCAATTTCAATAGCAACCATCGTATGGTCAGAGCAGTGTTATTTCACAAACAACAAAAGAAACAACGAAAACACTTTCACCAGAGTAAAAAAACCTGCACGACTGATACAACGTCTCAAAGCAACATAACAACCGGAGAAATAGACAAAACACAAGAAGAAGAAATTTACAACATAGAAACAAACGATATTTATAGAAAGGAGAACAAATCAACAAAAACAAAAATACACTGAGCTCGAAAACAATAGATCTCATTTAAAAACGGAAAGAACTGCTTAAAAATAGAAGAAATAAAACAAATGAATTTGCTGAACTAAGTAAGGAGATAAGTCGCAACATAAAACAAGATAAGTCGAATAAAAGAATAAAATGTATCCAAAAACACATTACTAAAACAGGAGGTATCAATAAAGCACTTAAAGAATTAAAAGAAACAACGCTATGGATCCCGAAAATGAAAAGCAAAAACAACAAGGACGAAACAAGAAGACAGCCAATTTTAAAGATAGCGACAGACTATTACCGGAAATTATACTCTACCGAAAACACCTTAAAAATCAACATAAACCTTGAAGACAAAACAGAAGAAATCCCTCCGATTCTTGAAAGGGAAGTTCAACATGCGATAGAAACAGAAAAATGATAAAAGCTTCTGGACCTGATCATATAACCAATGAGATGATGAAAGTTACATGGCCAGAAACAACAAAAAAACTTACTAACTTATTTAATCTTATCCTAAACACAGAGGCATCATATTTAATCTTATCCTAAACACAGAGGCATCAACAAGCACAAATCAGCTTACAATGAGCACTATAATACTCATCTTTAAGAAAGGAGATAGATCAGAAATAGGAAACTATCGCCCAATAAGTCTCATGTCCAACATATACAAGATGTTCTCAAAAATAATACTGAAACGCATCACCAAAAAACTTGAAGAACAACAATCAAGAGAACAGGCTGGATTCCGGTCGGGATTTGCAACAATTGATCACGTACATGTGGTAAAACAGTTCATTGAAAAATGTCAAGAATACGATTATCCATTATACATGGCATTTGTGGACTATAAAAAAGCGTTTGACTGCCTGGAACATCAGTACATTTGGGAAGCCCTGAAAAATCAAGGAATAGAAAATAAATATATAAGGATAATAAAAAAAATTGTATTCCAACAGCAAAGCACGAATCAAACTAGAAACAGAGGGGGAAAATTTTCCAATACACAAGGGAGTGAGGTAGGGAGACCCACTCTCACCAAAACTTTTTTCATCCGTGCTAGAGGAAGTCATCAGGAAGATGGAATGGGACAATATAGGGATTAACATAAATGGAACACATTTAAATCATTTAAGATTTGCAGATGACATAATACTTATAACAGATAACCTGGAAAGCCTTAAAAACATGCTCCAAGATTTATCATGTGAAAGTAAAAAGGTGGAACTAACAATAAACAAGACAAAGACAAAGATAATAACAAACAGATCCCAAATAAGTATCTCAGTAGATGAGGAGGAAATAGAATATGTAAATTCCTATGTATACTTAGGCCCACTTATCGCCTTCAACAACCAAATGGATTCAGAGATTGAAAGACGGGTAGCCAATGCTTGGAAGAGATTTTGGTCCCTCAAAGAAGTGCTAAAAGGCAATCAATATAATATTGCAATGAAAAGGAAAGTATACAATACATGCATATTACCAATCCTTACCTATGGGTGCCAGACCTGGGCAAACACACAAAAACAAAAACAAAAACTGATTACATGCCAAAGAGCCATGGAGAGGAGTATACTGGGTTACACAAAAAGAGATAGAAAGAGAGCTGTAGATCTAAGATAAATTACCAACATTGAAGATGTAGTAGTTAAAACTAGAAAATTCAAATGGAGCTGGGTAGGCCACATGATGAGAGAGAATAGAAATAAATGGACGAAAGATATAACAGAATGGACCCCTAGATACCAAACAAAAAGAAAACGAGGAAGACAAAGAAAACGTTGGTCTGATGACTTAAAAAAGCATGCCAATATGGGTCAGAACAACTGAAACAAGAGCAGAATAAAGAAAGCTGAAGGAGGCCTTCGTGTCGCAAAGACACGCCGACGCGACGCCCGATAACAACGACATACTTACCTAATAATATAATATCAACTAAAATTAAATATATAGTGATATTAATAATGTATAATAGTAATTCAATAATGTTAATAATGAATTTAATGTTAAGGTCAATTTTACTTTTAAAGTTATATATTTTAATTTGCATGTATAATTTTAACAATGAAATGATAAATTATATATATTGTGTTGGCAATAAAGGCAATCGGGGACCAAACAAACCACTATCAAATAAAACACCTTACTCCCCCAGATTCCTGCCAAACGATTCTAAATCCAACCCAGGTTTTTCTCCGGTATGTATTTTCATATGTCTTTGCAATTTACTTTTGTGAATACATTTATATTCACAGATATTACACGACAAAGGTTTTTCTTCGATATGTAATTTCATATGTGTTTTCAGATTACATTTGTGAATACTTTTATATTCACAGATATTACACGAAAAAGGTTTTTCTCCGGTATGTATTTTCATATGTGTTTGCAATTTACTTTGTTGAATACATTTATATTCACAGACATTACACGAAAAAGGTTTTTCTCCGGTATGTGATTTCATATGTGTTTGCAAAGAATATTTTCTAATACATTTATATTCAATAATTACACGAAAAAGGTTTTCTCCGTATGTAATTTCATATGTGTTTGCAAATTACTTTTGTTAATACATTTATATTCACAGATATTACACGAAAAAGGTTTTTCTCCGGTATGTATTTTCATATGCTTTTGCAAATTACTTTTATTTATACATTTATATTCACATATATTACATGAAAAAGGTTTTTCTCCCGTATGTATTTTCATATTATGGTATATCAAATTGTTTTTATTTGTACATTTATAATCACAATTAATACAACAGTACACTTGTTTAGCGACATGCTCTCTAAGATGAGCCAAAATGTAACGTTTATGAGATGTTTTAAATTCGCAAATATCACAATTAAATATTTCCGTTAGTTGTGGTACTGGAGTTTGTTCAACTTGTGTCCGAACTGCAGTGATGTTCGAGTTCTTTTGCGTCTTATGACTATGTGAAATGAGTTTGGCGAGAATGTCTTTTGTTGATGCCTCTGATGTTTTTTTCGTAATTATATTTACACTCTTCAAAATTTTCTTTTTCATAACCTTTGAAGGTAGGTTTCCTTTATGAACATTGTTCATGTAACAACCAGTAGAATTTGATTTATTTGTTTGTATGCGGTGTTGTTCTGAAATACACACAAATTAAACATTTTATTTATTTATTTAAAGCATTGTATCTTTATTGTAAGACACCTCAGACAGTTTACAATGGGTGTAGTTTATGCCTTATGGCATTCTCTATTAATCAACCCAGAGATAAATAGAGAAATTTTAATATTTTACATAACTATACTCATATAACATTGCTACATATAAAGTATTTTAGCCAATTACTCTGGATAATGTCTCTCCATATTAATTTTTGGGTTTTGGGTGGAATGATTGGTAAAGAAACTAAATTGAATGATAATTATGACGTTCTTCTGGCCATGTTATAATTACATTAATCTAATAATCGCTGTTTCGAATTCCACACGGAAAAAGTGTTATACATACATATTGACTAATATTTTTTGTAGATATTAAGAATATATAGCCGAAGTTGTCTTGTAGGTGCGGTGTAAGAGAATTTATCATCACATTTTGTCTCGTGGGTTTCGTAAGAGGCGACTATGGGTTTGCCAGAAAAATCTTATGGCTTCCGACAGATGGATGTATAACCACCTCGTCTACTTCAGATGTAAAATAACCAGACCGGCGACAGGCAACATAGTCAGAGATGCTCACGTCTGGTTCAATCCTATGCCAAGCGTGACGATTACGGCAAATTCACCCTACATCGGGAGAGATTCATCCATGTTCAGCAGTGGAAGTTTACAGGACGATTAAGATGGAGCCATTAAAAAAACACCAAAAAAAAGCCCTGGCAGCTTATAGGGGTTAGGTGCTTGCTGTAAAAAAATTACACTACTGCTCGCGTACTGTACCCAGGTTCAATTTCCGCTGGCACCCATAATATTGTTGATTCAGCATTCTTTTTTACACTAACATTATTTCTGATTAGATTCCAACACAACCAGAAGTGCGTTTTGACCATCAGTGCTACTGTGGAAAATTAAATATGATTGGAACCATGGACAGCACAGTATTAATTTTCGACGTTTGATTTAGTTATACTGATTATGTAAATGTATGAGTATAGATTGTAAGCCGACAACATTTTTATATATTATATAGTATTTTATAGACTACAACTAACGGGCACACAGTCCATCTGACTGTAAGTGGATGCTGTAACCAAAGACATCTACATTCCATTAAGAATCAAAATAGAAAAAAAAAATAGATGCTTTGTCTAACGAAGCTCATTATAATGTCTATGCTTATCTATTAAATAATAATTTAACATGTAATTTTTTTTCCCCATAAGAGTGCTTTTTACATGCACTTTGAATTTAGGCAAAGGCAAATCAGTAAATCAGTACTTTGCATATGAAGCCCTCTTATTTTGTGTCCATGGGCTACAGTAACAAATTGCTTGCCACTTGCCATTAGGTAAACTGTACTTTATTTTAACCATATCACAAAATATGTATATCCTTACCTGTTTCATGATTCCCATTTTCTTCAAATGTTGAATTCTCATCTTCGATATTCTCTTCCTCAACTTTAACAGATTCAAGGCTAAAAATTTCGTCATTACAATCATTTTCTGTATCACACTCAACTGGCCTGATATCTATATGACAAATTGGTGTGAATTGAATCTCATATCTAGGTTCATGCGGATTTGGTATTGACTGAAACCAAATTCTTTTTTTTAATTAAAAAAAAAGCCAGTATAGTGGTGACGTTGGAGAATCCATACTACCTCATACAATCCTGCAGATGTCGTAAAAAAGAACAGAGGGAAACTTAATCAGAAGTCGGGCAGCAGCAACTTACTGAAAACAACTCCAAATAATAATAAAAACCGGACAAAAGTGTGGGTTCTGAATAAAATACGAATGTAGATAGTTCATCCATCCCGAGCATCGAGACTGAATTTTTTTTCGAATTAGATTCACAAATGCCATAAATTGATAAAGATCTATCTTTGTTTACTGTGTAAATATTACCCACAGATATAATATTTTGTATATAAACAATAGGGTAATATATAACAGTTTATGCAATTAGCTAATTATTTTTGTCCAAATCCATAATATATAGAACATTACTCTAATGAAAAAATAAACTTAACATTGCAGTAGAAAAAACATTCACCCAAATGGCAATGTGACACAGCATAGAATGCGCGAGACAGGCAGTGATCGTCAAGGTGCCTGCCAATTGAGGATTAAAGCAAATACTTCATTATAATGGGAATGGCCCATCCAGCAGTGAACTTTTATTTATAAGAAGTATAATATGGTTGATTGCATAGTGCAGAGCAAGAATATTCACTGCCCTATATACCTACCCACGGGATGGGTGTCGTAAGAGGCGACAGAGGAAACCAAAAACACGAGTTGGGCAGCAGCATCTACCTGATAACAACTCAGATTAATATAAACTGCGACTGCCAACCAAATTTGTCAAAATCCCTCCTATGGAGCAATCTATGAGGACGGCCTACATTCAGGAGTTGACTTTTATAGGTTTTAATGGATGTCATGGATAATACCGTGGAACCTCCTGCAAGCAACTGCTCCAGAACTGCATTCGACTCAATAGCCTGTTGTTGTAAACTTCTGCAACGATTGAGTCTTGCATGGCAAGTGAAACAGACAATTATGGGCCCCTCGCTCTCATCCATCTGAAAATATAAAAGTTCAAAATAAATATGGAAAACTACTTAAATATAATAAGTTTGTAATAAAACTCTATTGGCTACCATTCTTTTCATCAACATTTTTTATTTTTTATAATATTGAAGTGACAAACGAACTTACAATCCACCTGATGGTAAGTTGCAACTGCAGCCCATGAGGACCTGCAATAAACTTCTAGCAAAGGCTACAGATGCGATGTTTCCACTGAGGACTAAGATGTAATGCTTCACAGCCTGTTATTATACTGACTCTCAATGTTCGTCACACTCTAACACATGCTGCTGCTTGGTGGCAGAAATAGGTAAGAGGATGATAACTACCCAGACAGACTTTAAGCCAGAAAATAATGCTACAACCTAGTGGATAACCATCCCTGCAATAACACAGTCCCAAGCCACCTACATCCATCGACTTCCTGTCTTACCAGATTGCCACAATCTACTGGGGGGCCATTCTACAATTTGCTTACCAGTATGAGGAGGCTACCATTCGAGAATTATGTTTCCCCTTCTGTCATTAGTTCCGCAAGTTTTAAGGACACAAATCTCAAGAAGTTCATAGGAGTCTCCATGACATTAACAGATATAATTTTAAAAGCAGTAGATTCGGACTCTTGGGACCCTCACAGATATATTTTCAAGTATGGGCTTTCAAAATTCAATCTTACTAAAGATACTTTCAAATTTTAACATTTAAGTACTATTAACCTTACAAATACATTTTATTTGTTCCTCCAAGGAAACTGAAAATGCTTGCGCTAGGAGTAATTTACAACAATAGTCAAATGTCAGATTTGACTTACTACTTACTTTCGTGAGTTTGCAGTCTTAACTATGAGGTCACTGTCACATAGTTTCAAATCGAAGTTAATAACAATATACATCCCCTAGCAGTTTTAACTTTTTTAATTTAATATCAATAGGAGTATGAAGTAAGTTCCAGGTGGGTTTGGACATCTGACAATTAGATTATTTTATCTCATAAGGATATGGGCAGCAGCACTTTCCTCGTAACAGGTCAGAATAATAAAAAAAACTGTAGTTGCCAACCAGCCTGCCTAGCATGGCAACTATGGCAAATAATAATAATAATATTAAAAATATTTAAAACATTTTTTCAACCTGGAGAAACTTCAACACAGATATTCAAAAGTTTCTAGATTATTGAGAACATACTATATGAAGAAAGTCTGAAAACACTTAAACTTACAACTCTGAAAAATCACAGAGAATGAGGAGACTTGATTGAAACACATAAAATAATATATGGACACTATGATATACAAAATTTCGACAAACTATTATTCTAGTATTCAAACAACACACATCTTAGGGGCATCACTTTAAAATGACTAAAGCGAAACGCAAATATGTCAATTTGGGCTAGTATTATGAAGTAGGCGTCTGGTACTTGATTTTAATTATGTTTTCAGTTTAGGAGGATTGTCAGGGTTAAGCTAGAACCTTTTATACTGTGTTTAAATTACGGAAATGTGTTTTGAATTAATTACGATAAAAATAAATTTCACTAACTAAAAATTGCATATAACGAAACGGGTCACCCATAAAATAGTTAATTACTCAGACCCAGATAATCCATTTGTGGCTGAAGATGGGACTCACACAACCATTTGAGTCGCAGTGGAGAGCAGTCAAAGACGTTATTCAGAAAACAAAATTATAACACTTCACATTACATTGTTTCATTTACCACTATCATAGCAGAGTTTAGGGCAACCTGGTTTTATAGATAAGATAGGTCGAATCTGTACTAAAACCGAATCAGAACTTTCCGACTCCACATAGTCTTGTCTGCCCTACCCCTAGAGTGTTTTTTGTAAAGCCGTAGGCGTGGAGGGAGAGCAGCCCCTGCCCGCTGTAGTAAATCGCAGGCACCTGTGTGAGCCGTAGAGGCTGAGGCTGGTCGCCGAAGGCGACCATAAAGCCAAAGCCGTGAGTGAGGCATGGATGCCGTGATTTACATGCAAGCAAAGGAGCTGCACTTCCAGCGCCAGCTGCTGCAGAAGTAACTTTGAGTCAATATACCTGTAAAAAGTAAGGTTATGACAAAAAAATATTACTCATAAACTATACATTTCCGCAACGGGGGAACCCCCTGAACCCCCCCCCCTCCCATCCACGTTCGCGAGTACCGGATGTCTATAGTTTTACCATTTGCAATATTAACAAACTTACAAAAGTGTTCGTCAATGTTTTGTACAAATTTTGGAGATCAGTCTTCTTTAGTACAAACATGCGTACATTAACACATAAACAAATTCTACAAACTTCACTAAATGCCATTGCTGTTTCCTATAGCTATAATATAATTGAATTCTTTTTTTCATCAATAATCCGGGGTTAAAAATATTTAATAATATAAAACATAGATAAATAAATATGTAGCAAGCTAATATAGTAATACAGTAGGTCAGTTGTTGTTGTTGTTTTTATTATTCGCTCGAGAGAGCAAGCAAAGGAACTAAGCCATACAGCCTTCTCTTTTTTATTTTGAATATATAGAATTTTAAGGTGTAAAGGCCAGAACCAAGTCTTATTTTTCTTCTTTCCGTCTCTTCAAAATCCATAAAGGCCGAAGCCAAGTCTTATTTTCTTTAATTTTATATATTTTCAAAAACCGTAAAGGCTAAAGCCAAGTCTTCTTTATATTGAATTGAGTGATCAGTGACAGGCTGACAGGTAAACAAAAACAAAATATTTTTTTTTATAACTGGCTTTACGGCTTTGGGTTCTGAGCCTGAAGTTGAAAGTATAGTTATCCTTCATAGTACACTGCTTCACAATATGTTGATGCGTCACATTGTGCAGCCCTTGGGAGATTTTGACGGCAACTTGAGCCAGCAGACAGCTGACAGTTGGCGATGGTATCTCACGGCGCCTAAGCAGACAGACACATTATCTTGAGAATCACATCACCATCAGAGCACTTGTTTCACCGTTTCCACTAATAGTTCACATGCGCAGACATTTAATACACAAAATGGCACCACTTTTACATATCAAAATCCACTTCAAACCATTATTTAAACAATAATACAGGAGTAGCAAACCGTCGCCGGTCAAGCTCCCGCCAAAACTCACACAGTAGGTCAGGCACATTTGACATTCGGTAGAATCATAGACAAAGATTATTTCGGTTTACTGTCTACGGCATGGAGGTTAGAGAGAAGGAAAACGATCGCTACAAAGCATAGCCCGCCTGTCCCTGAAAATTTGTAGAATTTATAGCGGCGCTGCCGTCGGTAAGTAGTGTCTCCGAAATTAGCTGTTTATGTACATATATATATATATATATATATATGCATAATGTACATCACATAAAAATGTCTCTATTTTGAATACAATAAATTTATTATTTATCTTACCAAAAAAAAATGAATAGTAATTAATAATTTATATTTGTAATAATTAATAATATTTATAATAATTAAAAATATAAAAAACATAATTTATTTATTAATAAATAATAATTTCGTTATTTTCTTTTTTTTTCTTTGAATGATATTATATACACGTATATTAAACGTTGTTATATCATTTCAAACTAGCGCACATCAGCCCGCTTTTATTGAGACAACTTATCGATCGCAGCGCCTCACTTATTTTGTCCATATTTCTGGGACACTATTTTCTACAGCGATCGTTCTCCTTCTCTCTAACCTCCATGGTCTACGGTTTATACCGTAGACAGAGAAAATTTATACTAAGGTACTCTGTAATTATTAACATCATAGATAATTAATTTTGATACATATGTAGCAAGCTATAGGGGTAGAAGTACCCCCCCCTACCCCAGCCTACGAATTTGGAGTATATGTATATTTTTTTATTGACAGACATATTCTAAATAGCACATCTCAAAAATATTAATTATTTAAGCTGCACCCATGTAGTTTAGAAATAAAAAATAGTTAAAAATCGCTTACCTATTAACGTTGATATTACTTCAAGTAATTAGAATTGGGTACTTTCTGCAGTATAAAAAAACTGCACCTTGCTTGAATATAATTGCACCATCGTTTAAAATGCATTAAATTAATATTATCTGCAAAAAGTTAATAAAACTAAATTTGTTAAGTGTCGACAAAGAGTATATAATCACTAGGTTTACGGAGCGGAATTCCTTAGTAAAGTAAATGTTTGAAAGGGCGCCAAGCTACTTTACTAACATCAAGACATGACATTTAATTACCTCACCTCATCCCTACATTTGAAGTGAATATAAAAACTTGTATATACAATGTTAATTTTACACTTGATCGAAATGTGCGGATACTAGATAAAATTATCGGTAAAAATCGAGATTTTTTTAATGTAAACTATTTAAAAATAAAAGCATTTAATTTTTTTTTTGGTAAAATTCCCATCCTTCGTTTTAAATTATTTTCTTAAGTAAACGGTGTATTTTTCAAAGTAGTTTTATTTGAAAGTTAGAAAGATTAACTAGCAATAAAAATTTAAAAAAACCTACGATATCAAGCAGGAAATTTGTCAAAAATAATAAGATAATTTTTTTTGTTAAAAAAATCTTTTCTTTTTAATTTTTGGTCTGTAACTTCAAAACTAGTACGTTGAGATAACCTTTTTAGCATGTTTTATTAAACTACGTAGCTTACTGTACAAGTTCTCCAAAATAACATGCGTTCTATCTCTTTTCGTTGTTAAGATAATCACTAAAAATAAGGTAGGTAATCTGAGCACAAAATTCAAAAGTGATTTAATAATGATTTAATTGACAAAATTATGGAATAAACCAAAACAAACCGTAGAAAAATGATTTAATTTATTAAATTTTCAAAATGACCACCATTTTCATCCATACATACAATTGCACGTAATGCCACACTACGTACGTTTTTTTTAATACAGTACGATTTTCTTTATTTGACTAGCCGCAGCCATTATTTTTTGTAACAATTCTTCTCTTGTACTAATTGGAGTACTGTACACAATCTGTTTCTGTTCATATGTCACAAAAAATATCTAGGGGGGTCATATCAGGGCTTCGTGCCGGCCACGCTACTGGTCCGCCTCGTCCAATCCATCTGTCTCCGTATCGTTCGTTTAAATAATCACGCACGATGGTGCTGAAGTGAGCTGAGCGCCGTCATGCTAAAACCACATCCTCCTCTTTGTTTGTAGATCCACATCACTCATCAGGTCAGGTAACTCTTCTTGTAGAAATGTTAGGTAAGCTACCTGTCAACCTTGACGGAAGAATAAATGGTCCAATTGGTAATCACTTATCATTCCAGCCCAAACATTAATCGAAAATACGATTTGAAAGGACGCTGGCCGAACTGCTAGGGATTTTTTCCTCCGGCATCCACAAGTGATGGTTTTGAATTCCAGATTCCAGTTCTGTTAAAATTTGCCTCATCGGTCCACAAAATACGGTCACAGAAGTTCGGGACTAATCGTCTTTGCCGCAATAGCCACGAACAGAAAACACTTCTTCCGACGTAATCTGCTCGTGCAAATTTGCACTGAAATGAAAGGGCACAAACATTCTTTTTCAAAATTTTCCACACTTGGACGTGATTAATCCCCAATTGGAGTGCTATTCGTCGAGTACTAATTGTGGGGTCTTGGTACACCAAACGCAACACTTGTTCATCCACATCCATCGGTACAGTAGGAGCACGTTCACGATGTGGGCGATGCAGTCCATTTTCACTTAATTCTCGATGTACTGCTAAGAAAACCCTGTAGTCAACAGCAGGTCTTGTCGGGTATCGCTGATGATACTCTCGAGAGGCGGCGCGAGCGTTGACATCACAAAACCCGTAAATGTAATGAATGTCAGCTACTTCACGAGCAGACAATGAGTCTATCGTAGAAGACATAACGACGAAAAAAATGGTGAGCGTATTCAACGTGCAAATTAGGTAACGTTACAAGATGAACTGTTTAAAATAACTAAAGCTGCCTGCATGCCTTACGAGAACGAGACCCAAATCTCATTCAAACGACAATTCACTCTCTCACTCACTTGTTTCGCCTTTCATTGATCTATCTCTTTTTATCTTTACCTGCTATTGTTCGACCAGGGGTGTTCAAATTAGAGGTAGGTGCGGCGCATAAGCGCAAATCAACATACCGATGGCATTCTTTGATGATTATTATTTTAAAAACGAAAAGAGATAGAACGCATATTATTTTGGAGAACTTGTACAGTAAGCTACGTAGTTTAATAAAACATGCTAAAAAGGTTATCTCAACGTACTAGTTTTGAAGTTACAGACCAAAAATTAAAAAGAAAAGTATTTTTTTAACAAAAAAAAATTATCATATAATTTTTTTGACAAAATTCCTGCTTGATATCGTAAGTTTTTTTAATTTTATTGCTAGTTAATCTTTCTAACTTTGAAATAAAACTACTTTGAAAAAAATACACCGTTTACTTAAAGAGAAAATAATTTAAAACCGAAGGATGGGAATTTTACCAAAAAAAATATTATAATGCTTTTATTTTTTAAATAGTTTACATAAAAAAATTTTTTTTCGATTTTTTACCGATAATTTTTTATCTAGTATCCGCACATTTCGTTTGATCAAGTGTAATTAACACACGGTATATAGGTCAGTGAAAAAAATACAGACAAATGTCATTTTAAAAAGCAAATCTCAAAAGTAATTATTATTTAAACTGCACCTATGTAGTTTATAAATAAAAAATAGGTAAAGATCATTCACATTATTATGTCGATATAACTTCAAATAATTAGAATTGGGTACTTTTTACAACATGAAAAAACTGAATCCTGCTTAAAATTAAGTAAAAAAAATTAATTAAAAAAATTCAAAATTACTATAATTATAATTATTGACATAATTAACCGCAGTCCCAAGCATAGTTGGAGCGAATCAAATCCACGCTCTTTTATCAAACTTGTATAAGGGCAAGCCCAAAATTGATTGTGGAATTTTATTATAGAAGAGCACGCTCCTTCTCACGAATAACTTTCGGACCTTTTTGAGGCGGAGCTCATTGCTGTTTCTAGTTTGTCCATTATGCAGATCGCTGATTTTTTGTACTCATGAATAAGTTGTCTTACGAAAATGATATTGATAGTAATATATAAAGTGAAGCTTCTGTGAGAATACCTATCTCCTAGAAATTCTCTCGAAGATATTCGCGCGGTTTTTAATTGTAACTTGCACGTATTGCCCTTTTCTGTAATACAAAAAAATCTCAAAACAGTAATAGACATGTTGTTTTATTTATTTAAGTTACAAGGAATACACATGTTGTTTTATACTATACAATATTTTTGTTTTTCCTTAAAATTTTCACATGCATCAGGTGACAACCCTATCAAAATAGGTATACATTTTCGACGTTGTTAGGAAGCTTCTCCTCTGATCCTTACTCCTTAATCTGTGGTTGTAAGGTGAGCGATCTTTTCCTATTTTTTGAAGTGAATAGTTCTTTAGAATCGTTGTGATTTGAAACTCGATGAAAAGAAAAAAGCGAGACTAAAAAGAGACAAAAATATACGTCTATATGATTTAGTCTACGAGAGAATGAGATAGCATATAGTGTAGTAGGCGACAGTAACCTAATGGCAGGGTGCGGACCGCGAACTCAAAAGATTGTGGGTTGTAATCCGCCATTCTACAACTGTCGTGAACCGCTCCTAGCACAATCATTTTTAGCTTACGTTATTTAAAGGGAATATTAGTAATGTTAATAGCATTTCTAGTATTTAAAAAAATGCTGCGTTTCCTATTATCTCGGTCTAGTCTGTGTGCGGTGCTTTAATGTTGGTTAACATATATTTTAATTGGACCTACAATAAAGTTTTACTCGAAAGAAAATAAGCTATTGATTTATTACACTAAAATTTAGGCTCTGCATGTCTATAAATAAGGAATGTAACATTGCTTTGCTATAAATTTAAACTATTATCGTATATTTTAAGCCACACTTGCGGTTGAAAATTATCATATTAAAATAATAGTCATACTTTAGTTACCATAAGGTACTCGCGTCAATTTTTGAAATTGAAAACTTGGAGTCTATTTAATGTAATGTAAACTTGTTTAATATTTAATGTAATATATTATGTAAAGTAAAATTTAAAATAATTTTAAATTTGGTAACAATATTATAATAAATAAACTCTACAATTATCCTACTCCTGATATTCTGCATTCATCGCATTCTCTCGAAGTTTAGTTTTCTGAAGGTTTCACTTCTTCTACATGCGAACTGCACATGTTTTTTTTTTAAACTACATAAGTGCAGTTTAAATAATTAATATTTTTGAGATTTTCTTTTTAAAATATGTCTGTAAGATTTTGTTTATATATACTCCAAATTCATAGGCTGGGGTAGGGGGGTAATCAAATGTCATGTCTTGATGTTGGTAAAGTAGCTTGGCGCCCTTTAAGTTACAGAATACAAAGGTTTGAAATTCCCGCTAAAAAAGGTTTATACAGGGTATTTTTGAAACGCTCCCGAAAACGAAGACAGATGATAGTACTATGATGATGGGTCACAAAAAAATTCGATCCCGAGGAAAAAAAATCATCTTTTCACAACGTTTTATTAACTTTATTCACGCTCCATCATGTTATTACAGTTATTTGAAACAATATTTCACAAAAAAATATCATGAAAATACTGAAACATAAAACCAGCAGTGGAATTACTGAATTACAATCAGCTGACTAGGGGTCAATGTACGCGCGAACGCCGAATTCGCACGGCCCGCAACTAGCGATGGTACCACAATACCTAATAATTTACAACACTTGTCTAAATACCTAACTTATCTACTTAATCTACTATTTTGCCACTGTGCTTGTCTCCACGTAGCCACTTTAATTCGAATTCACAGGTTAAATAAACCAAATAACTGGTTCGATTCCCCGCTAATGAAAAAAATACTTACTTACTTGTCTTCGTTTTTTTGAGATCTACAATAAATCCTGTACATCATTTGCATATCCCTAGGTTTATAATGCTTAGAATTCGACCTAGGACGGCGGCGTTTTGTTTGTACAGCTACTACATGTTTTAATATGAACATGTCTTGTTTAACTTTGTCCTTTCCGGCATAAAAAGATCCATGAAAAAACTTTAAGTCATTCATACTAATTGCAGAGCATTGCAGCTTTTTGTCCTTATGAGAACATGTTGGTTTCTCAGGTAAATCTTTTGAAGCATATCTGGAACAACAAAATTTAAGGAACACATATTAGGTTTGTCAACATATTTTCAGGTTTAACATCATATTAAATAGCCCTATTATCGCCGTCCGTCCGTGTGGAGTTATGCCATTACCTCCATTTTGGCAGTCGGGTTCGAGATTACAGTATTGAAAACACACAAGAGAAAACGTTGCTGCTCATTTTCTAAAGGTCCCAACTCTTAGTCACCTTGTATGACATTGATGATTGGAAGTGGTTGGTGCTATATTCTACTATGCTAGTTACATACCTACATAAATATCTTACACATTTATTTTGTAAGCTCTTTGTCAGGTTTACACCTACAAATGATTACATATCGATGATGAAGTACCGGCCATACCAATAACTATCGCAATTTTACAGAAAACCAAATAATGTGCCACACTGACACAAAATATATCAAACGTTTTTGTTATTGGTCATATAAGTTACTACCTTTTGCCCTAATAACTATATATAGATTAAGATGGAATTCCTAGTTTCCAGTAAAAAGAGTTTCCGGTTCTCTACACTCATCATAGGAAACACAGCAGCATTAAGCTGCTATTTCACGCTGGTATTCTGTGAGAGCGTGGTCTTACCCTGGGTGAGCCGACCCATTGAGCTTCAACCATAATATAGCTGCACCGTGACTGTACCACTAAAGAACTTTCATATGCATTCAGTAAAAAGCTGTTATTTTGAAATTACAAATATATTGATACTTCATCGTCGACTTAAAATGATTATACCCACTTACATTAGAGTATAGGTCTAGTCCATATATACATATTAGAAGATTGAAGAACAAGTATCAAAACTTTAAAATCTGGTATACTTACCGGTCGTTTTTGGCCTTGTTTTTTTTCCAGTTTGCACTATTAACTTGGCGTTTTCGTGCATCTTTATTGTCAACCACTTGGGGATAACATTCCATAGTTAAATTATAACTATAATTTAGAGTTCACAAATCTGTTTTATCACCTCAAAAATTAAAATAAATGAGCACACTCCTAACAGTAAACACCATAATCCGCCATACTGTTTACGCGACTGTGATTGGTTGTGAAGGACAATGCTTGTTTGGATACAAGCACAAGCGGACAATGCTGTTTTTGTGGCATACATTGATTTTTAAACATTAATTTCTATGGGACATTGCGGTTTTAGCTGCATTTTGAATGCACAAAAATATTTATTTTAATTAGGAGATTCATACGCCATAGATAACACAATTTTATTTTTTATGGACATTGCGGTTTTTGATTCTAGTAGACTCAATTTTACTAAAAAGGAGCCTTTCCTACATTATATATGTACCAGTAAGTATAATATTGTCATAGTAAAACTTCAAAAATTTTACTTCAAAAAGTTTAGATAAAAATAGAGATGAGTCATCTAGTTTCAAAACCCCCTAAAACGATTTTATCCTAAAATCAACCTTATATTATTATATGAAAGCGTTTCATTAGTACTTGAAGTTTGGCCATTCAGTTAGTGTCAAATCCATCTAAAACACTAACAAAAATTGTTATAAAGTCAACGATTGGGATCAAAAGCCACTAAAACCTTGCATGTGGCTTTCACAAGCCCCTATAAACTGACTGACCAATAGTAGCGCGTCATTTTTGACACGTGACTCTACCTTAACTATGCAAACAAGATGGCGATTTTTGTTGTGTGGTGTAGATCTGTGTTTGGTAATTTAAAGATTTTATGCGTAAAAAATGGAAGACTTAATGAAATTTGTGAAGAAATGTGATCCAAAAAAGACAAGGAAACGCTCTGTGAATAAAGCAACCTGGAAACGTGAGATCCTACGCGAAAAACGTTTTTTTTGCGCCCAATGCAAGGACACCCTCCGAAGCGGTGGAGGGAGGTGGTGAATGCTCCTAGCATACCACGCAGCCGGCTGCGTGGTTATGTGGGACTCACTTTGAAGAAGTGCCTACCCACTAAACACCACCTTGCCACATTAGCCCGAAGGCTTTACAGTGGATCGGATACGACCTCCTCGGGGAGAGGAGGTGGGGCACAACCGTCCGGGGACGGAAGCGCGGATCAACCAACACAGCCGCAAAGTGCGACGGTGCTGGAGAAATGAGAGTGGGAATCGCATGTGCGAGAACTGACTGCCAGCGCAGCCGCACGGGGGCGGCGGCACTAGCGGGTGGGGACAGGGAGGGAAGGCACTCACCGTTCAACGGCAAGTGCGGGACGCACAACACAACCGCACGGGGGCGGCTGGCGGAGACGGGGAGGCTCCCACCGTCGCCCGAACCCATATTCATGGGCACGGAAACGCGGCGACGGCGAGACAGCTAAGCACAACCGCACGGGCGCGGCTGTGCCAGCCGAGCGGGAGGGCAAACTCGACCGTGCAAGGACGGGAGTGTGGGAGGGCACCCAACCGCACAGGGACGGAAGAGCGGTCAGCCAACGCAACCGCACGGGGGCGGCGGCGCCAGCTGAGGGGGACGGGACGGGACCGACGTTCCATTCCAAGAAACTGCGCCGACCGAGGGAGAAGACCCGTACGGGGACGGGTGCTCGGCCAGCGGCGGACCCCGCAAGCGCACGACCGCCCGGGAGCGACGGCGCAAGCGGAATGATGCGAAAAACGGTACGTGATTTATCCTTTAAAATCAGCATCGACATTAGCAAGAATGGTACTATGCAGTAGGTACCTATGTAATATAAAACTGCAGCATGTTCTCTTTTAATATTGTTTTGTTTTTCATGTAAATACGAACGTTTACCTTCATATATCTTTTGTAGGTATTTTTATTTGTTATGCATTATTTGGAGTGTAGTAATTTTAATTATTTTTGATAAATTTAGAAAAGATACGTGTAGTTGGATATGTGGTAACACAAAAGTCATAAACAAAAAAATATTTGACGTATTGTTAAATACCTACATAAACTTTTGTTAATGTTGATTATTTTTAGTTCAAAATCGCAATTTTTTAAGCCTGAGATTGTCTGAAAGAAGTAGCTCTTAGTATTAATTCTTTAATTCTTTGAATTTCATCCTTTATATTATCATATTTTATTAGCAACATTTATTTCTGAAATTTTTATTTAAAATGTTATTTTGGTTTTAGATACAAACCCTCAAGCTTGCCGCAGTTTCCGCAGTGTGGACACAAGCAAAAGGCGTTTCGATGTAGTGAATTATCATG